>ML826326.1:0-21559 GCA_009831015.1 Picea engelmannii | reverse complement strand
ACTCATCACTTCACTTTATTATTTACCTTTTAAAATATCTTAAACCACTTTGATTACTTTGACCTTTTGGGGCTTCTAGATGACATATTAGGGTCCTCCAACTTCATAAGGCCATAACTCTCAAACCGTGAGGAGTTATGTGACGTTATACATACCACAAGAAATGGCATGCCATGTACTATCCATATAAAATAGTATTATATTAAAATATATTATAACTAATACCATTACCCATCAAACAAACTTGGGTCCATTACCCAAACTTGGGGTCTCCAACTTCTCATGGCCATAACTCTCTAACCGTGAGGAATTATGTGACGTTCCACATATCACTGGAAATGACATGACAATAACTATCCATCTAGGATATTTTCCCTGACAAATTCACTTTCCTTCATCTCATTATTCCATAATCAAGCATGGGTTCTCTTACTCCACAAAGCATCTTCCTGTGAGGGCTTTCACCATAAGGGGACCACTTTAGAGTTCATCCATATTTACTTCTTATCAACCATGACAAAAAAGTAATGAGTCATATTTACATCAAACACTATTGGGTCCATTACCCAAACCTTTGTGCTACAGGTCTTTCTTCAAGGGTTGACATTAATGACAACCAACCTTAATCAATAACCTATTTGTGTCTTGTCTTATAATTGGGTAATATTCTTGTCGCTGAGTCATACCAATTCCATGTGTCGTCATACGTTTTCATTCCATTCGAAGAGTGCTCTTATTTTCGTCACATCACATTCTTGGTACTCGTCGAGTCAATGCTGCCAAGTCACTTGCCGTGCCTCATCATGTTCAATGGAAGTTTCACTTAAAACCATCCATCTATAGTATGACCAGTTTACATTTTCTGAGTTAGTCCATACTCATTCGATCCACCATCTCACATCACTTTCCTATGTCACTTTCGTGTCGATGATGGGGCATACATCAAGGCCCTCTTTCGATGAGTCTTTTCCTATCGACTTCAAAACATTATCTGTGAATTAGACTTAGAAACCAATTAGTACTAGACTTAGAAACCAATTAGTACCTTGGGATCTACATGCCTCAATGGAAGGCCTCCTCACTTCCGACAATAGGTTTACATCATTGAAATTTGATTAGATTATTCCACAAATGTTCGACCTTAGCTCATTTATTCACATTTGTTGGAATGTACTAGGGTACCTTGGGAGTCATTGCCATCATTGGTGATTTCCATCGCACTTGTTAACAATATACATCAATGGATGGTAATCAAGTGGTTTCTACCATGTTTGACATCAAATCATCTATTCACATGGCTAGATTCATACCGCATCAGGATCGAGATGAAGACCCTAGGTTGGGTGTTGTTAGCGATATTTCTTGCAAGGGGGGTTAGAACGCAAAGAAAGGGTTAAAAACCCACTTGTCCTAAGTTTTGGGCACGACGCGTCTGTGTTAAACAAGAATCAATTTTGAGCAGCTGGGATCCATGCACTCTGATCAACGGTGCATATTGGTTTCCAGACCCCCCCTGCCTTACGACCTTTAAGCCGGGGGGGGGGTCCAAAATCGGGGGCGCACCTCTCCAATGGTCCAGATCGGCGCGCCCGGATCAACGGTGATGAAGACCATTCCGGACCCCCCCCCGCCTTTCTACCTTTAAGCGGAGGGGGGGGGGGGTCCAGAATCAGGGATGCAGCTTTCAGCGGCCACGATCGAGGAGCCCGGATCAATGGCTCAGACGTGGCCCCGACCTTCTTAGCTGCCTTGTATTTAACCCGTGTGGGCCCCTTTTTCCGTTATGACATCTCCCTTTCCGCCTTTCCCATGCAACCATGTGTCATCTATCCACCTCTCCATCACTCGTCCACATGGCCTCTTCCTCGTCTCATCATCCATTTACCACCCGCCACGCATCCCATTCCTTTCCATGTCTACCCTCTTGCCTCCTGTGCTCGATCCTTTTCCAAGTGTCTCTCCTTCAACCTTCCTTGCCTTCCTATCTGCTCAGGCCTTGTCTGCATAATCCGACGCCACCACCCCTGCCACGCACCCCATCCTTCGCACTGGCCTCTACGCATACCCGTCTTCCAAGCTGTTCAGTTATTCTAGGTGGCAGCGCGAGAAGTCTTTCACATCCCCAAATGCTGAGTTGGCCAGGTCGTCTTCGATCCCAAGAAGCAGTTATTGAAGCGGTTGGTGGTGGTTAGACATCGTCTCCGCCATAATGGGAAAGTCCTGCATTGAATTAAAGGCACGTCGATTCACCGAATAAACTGTCAGAGGATCGATCGCATCTGCCATAAGTTGCACGATTATTCAAATATTGTGGCTGTAGAATGTCAGAAGCCATGCAGACACAAAGCCCTCAATGCAATTTCTTGGTTCCGCTGCTGCTGTTGTTTTGAGTATATGTAGGCATTTTTGCCATATTTGTATCTATCGATGGTAGAGCTAATCTCTCGACTGTAAAGTTTCAGAAAACATTCTGGTTTCCTAGTTATGCCTCTGTGTTTGAGACTTCTTGGTTTATGACAAACAGTTCTTCTTTTTCCATCTTTGTTTCATCTTATGCCAGAGAGTTCACAGTTGAATGATTCACGTGGATTGTTGCATTCATGTTATGATAAAGGATTTGTCGTGACATCTTTGTATTCTCTGGTTTTGTGTGTTTGGATATAAAGAGACTTTGTGTTCGAATGCTTTCTCCTTCAGTCAGTTAGAAGCCTGATGCCTATAGCAGACCCTTGCACCCTTCTCATGAAGTCTCCCCCCTACTCACCCTTTATTGCAACTCACTGTTTGGATTTTATCAAGACCTCACTCGTTCATGCATGCCTGGTCTGGTTTCTGAGTTGAGACAGTACTGTTCTGATTTTCCTTCCATTTGATCACCCCTTCAAACAAATCGTGACATTAAAACTGATGGGCGTCAGGCTCTGCTCCTGCAAGCAATCCAGGAGTTACCTCCGGCTCCAACATTTCTGACGCCGTTGCCAGGGACAATGTTGAATATTTTCCCTGGGATTGAATGACAAAGATCAACTGATTATGAAGGTGCATCGGATATCAGAATTTGAAGATTGCTACTGTGCACTTGGTGACTCCATTGTGACGACTCCACTAGGGAGAACCTTTTCTATCAACTGTGGCTTCGAGAGGCAGACACATGAGGTCTAATCCACACCTGCCTTTAGCTACACCAGGAGATGACTCGGAAGCGGTGCGTAGGAAGGGAAAGAGCTATGTGAAAGAAGTTTCCATCGCCGAAACAGGTAATGCGCCTTCCCCTTCTGTGAGAACTCCATTGTCTTATTCTCAGTTTCCTAGTCATCCTTCCTCTGAGGTTTCCTGTTTTCTTAATTTCGGGAGTGTTCCTGCTGAGTTTTCTCCTCCTGGTCTAGTATCAGAGGGAGAGATCCTTGTCACTCCCCCTTCCCTGGAAGCCGTGTTTCCAAACAGACCTCTGGTCTCAGAAGATTTCACCACCCCTCTCGTTATTACTACTGCTGCACGAAGAGAAGCATCTTCACATTCAGGTTCTTTAGACTTCTCTCTGTTTTTCCCATCATCTCCCGTTCACACTCCTCCTCCGAGTTCTCCTCTACCTAATATCCCTATGGCTAGTGCTAATCCCCCTCCAAATAGAATGGATGCCATAGTCGCTGCCAGGTATGCTCCTTTAGTCCTACCCCATCCTATGAATCCTCTCCCTGCTGGAGACTACTTGAAGTACATGCCCAAGTTCACTGGGGAAGGGGACATAACTGTAGAAGAGCCACTTGGCTTCTTTTTACAGTTATGCAGACAACCTCAATATTGAGAATGAATATGTCTGGATGAGAGTCTTTGTCCAGAGCTTGGATGGTGAGGTTATAAAGTGGTTCAGGGGGCTGGCCCCTAGATCTATTGCTGGTATTGAAGCCCTGGATAATGTTTTCCTGAGGCAGTGGGGAGATAGGAAAGATTATATATATTACATGACTGAGTTTGGGTCCCTGAAGAAGCAGGAAGGAGAGTCTGTTTCTGACTTCTCCAAAAGGTTCAATAAGATGTATAACAAGATTCCTACAGAGATAAAGCCTTCAGAAGCCTCTGCTCAAATTTCATATGCTAGTGCATTTGACCCTGATTTCTGTCTCGTGTTAAGAGAAAGAAGAGCCACCTCTTTAGCTCAGATGAAATATGCAGCTATAGAAGTGGAATCCAACATATTGGCAGCCTACAGACTGAGAAACCAGGACGACACAGACAGAAGAAAGGAAAAAATGAAAGCCTCAACTTCCGACCCCTCATTGCCCCACTCTCAAGTAAATGAGCTGACCCGAGTCATGAACCTCCTTAAGGAAGAGGTGGAAAGATTGAAGGTGGAAAGGAAGAAAGTGTACAAGGGCCCTCAGAACATCGAAAATAAAGGAGGTTTTAGAAGGCCAAATAATTTCTCTCCTCCAACTATGCACAGAGAGAAGGAAAGAGATAGAGACGACCAAAGAGTTTAGGCTCCCTTCTAGAAAAAAATTGTAGCTGAGGAACCAAAAGGGGAAGCAGATGAGCCTGAACCTAAAATCCACTCTGTAGAAGTCACTCCTCCTTTCCCTCATCTAACTCAGTCAGCATATGAGGAATCCCTCATGAATAGTCAGCTAAATGAATTGATCAAGGGAGACAAAGCTAGCGGTGTCCAAGGCAGATATAACCTGAGATCCGACAAAAGGGCAGCAACACCTGATATTCCTGAGCCATCCACCAGAGCAGAGAAGCCTTCTGATGAGGTAGCTGACAGCTACAGAGGTAAGAAGGCCCAACCTCTCTCTCCCATTGTCCAAACTCATGTTCCATAAATTAGAGAAATTCCAAGGCTTGCATCCTCTTTTAATTTCGAGCATGAGATTCAAAAGATCAGAATCCCTGTGCCCCTCACTGAGCTAATTAAACATGGTGAATTCAAAAAGCGCTTTTCTGACCTTTTGAAATCTGAAGCCTCCAACCCATCCAAAGACTTCATAAACCTCCAAGATGAAATGCCTGCAGTTGTACTAGGTCCTATGGTAGAAGACATAGATGATTCATCCCCTCCCTTCTACACCTCCTTGAACATACATGACAAAGTGCTACATAACTGCTTAATGGATTCAGGGGCCTCCCACAACCTCATTCCTAAAGCTGTCATGGAAGAGATAGGATTAGAAGTCACCAGAGCCTATCATGACCTCTATTCCTTTGATTCCAGGAGAGTACAATGTTTGGGAGTTATCAAGGACCTGGTAGTTTCCTTGTTTCAGCTGCCCATGAAGAGTATGGTCATGGATATTGTGGTAGCTGATGTTCCCCCCAAGTTTGGCATGTTGTTGTCAAGATCTTGGATTAAAAGACTTGGAAGGACATTACAGATGGATCTCACATATGCCACCATTCCAGTCTTTGGAGGAGAACATAGGAGATTGTACAAAGAAGCCCAGCTAGCCTACATTGTCAGTGATGAAGCAAATCCCACTAATCATCCCATCTATGCCCTGGACACTGATTTAGGCTCCAGTTTACTGCAGCTCACTGAGACTCCCGAGCCCCCTTTGCAGATCAGAAAGCAGCCCATTCTCAATCAGGAGACACCCCCTCCAACCACCTATGTTTGGAAGATGTTCTTTGACGAAGCTTCTTCCAGTATAGGTGCAGGTGCCGGAGTGGTATTCAAATCCCCTTCTCAAGAAACCATATCACTATCATACAAGCTGGAATTTGAAGTCACCAACAATGTGGAAGAATATGAAGCCCTGGTCCTGGGGTTAAGAGCTGCAAAGGAAATGGAAATCAGGGAGATAACTGTGTTCGGGGATGCAGAATTAATTGTCCAGCAGATAAAAAATGTCTATCAGACCAAGCACCCTCATCTCAAGAATTACAGGAATGAGGTATGGGATCTAATTGACATTTTCTTCCTGGCTTTCAACATCTCTTTCATTCCAAGGGAAGAAAATGCTCCAGCCGACTTTCAAGCCTTTTCAGCTAGTTTTTTCGAAGCTCCTGCGCTGCCTGCTGACAGATCAGAGGTGGAAATAAGATACAGACCCTCTGTACCAGACAATATCAAATATTGGAAGGTATTTGAGGATGATCAGGAGATCGAAAAGTTTCTCCAATCAGTAGACGACTTTTCTGCATTGCACATAGACGAAGATCCTGACATGGAGGGTGACTGTCACTTTGGAGAGTTCTCAAATAAGATTGCTGACCACCAGATTATTCAGCTACCCAACAATCACATACCAAGAGGTCTGATCCCATTAGAAAGATTGTTCAATGGGAATGATGTGGCAGTATGAGGGAGAGTTTTTGGTGATGATACCGACACAACTGAATGCAACATAGGCACACCAGAGGAGCCCAAGTTGGTCAAGCTATCAAAGAGCCTGACCGAGGAGCAGAGGATTGAATATACTAAGTTTCTGAGGGAGTTTGCTGATGTGTTCGCATGGACCTACGAAGACCTCAAGACATATGACACGTCAGTCATTGAGCACAAGATCCCACTGAAAGAGGAGGCTAAGCCGTTCAAGCAGAAGCTAAGACAGATAAATCCTACGCTGCTACCTGTCATGGAGAGGGAGGTGAAGAAGCTGTTGGATGCCCAAATCATTGTCCCTTTAAGATACTCTGACTGGGTAGCCAATCTGGTCCCAGTAAGAAAGAAGAGTAGAGAAATCAGACTCTGTGTCGACTTCAGGAACCTGAACAGGAGCTCAAGGAAGGACAATTATCCCCTGCCCAACTTGGAGCACATACTGCAGAAGGTCACTGGTGCTTCCAGAATATCCATGATTGATGGTTTCTCTGGCTACAATCAGATATCAGTCATGCCGGAAGACAAGGAGAAGACAACTTTCACCACTCCTTGGGGCACATTCATGTATGCCAAGATGCCATTTGGGTTGATGAACACAGGAGAAACATTTCAGCGAGCCATGGACATAGACTTCATCGGGGAGAAAGACAAATTTGTGGTGATTTACCTAGACGACATAACAGTCTTCTCCAAGACTGATAAAGAGCACCGCTACCACTTGAAGAAGGTTTTCCAGAAGTGTCGCAGGTTTGGCATTTCCCTAAATCCCAAGAAATCATTGTTTGCTATGCAAGAAGGGAAGCTGTTAGGCCATATAGTATCAACAGAGGGGGTGAGAATTGATCCTGACAGGGTAGAGGCAATTCAAGCCCTGTCACTTCCCAGATCAAAGAAAGAGGTTCAGGCATTTTTGGGAAGGATCAATTTCCTGAGGAGGTTTGTTTCAAATTTTGCTGAGTTGGTGAAACATATTACAACCATGCTCAGAAAGGGCCATAAATTGAAATGGACTTCTGAATCCAAAGAGTCTTTTGTTCAAATAAAGAAGGTGTTGACTGAAGCACCTGTGCTAATCAGTCCCGATTATTCCAAACACTTTCTGATATTTTATTTTTCTTCTTGTGATACAGTATCAACAGTCTTACTGCAGAAAAATGATCAGGGGTAGGAGCAGCCTATTGCCTTCTTTAGCAAGGCGCTGAGAGATGCAGAGCTCCGGTACGAAATCATGGAGAAGCAGGCTTATGCCCTGGTGAAATCCCTCAAGGCTTTTAGAGTCTATGTCTTGCATTCAAAGATCATTGCATATGTCCCTTCATCTTCTGTGAAGGACATTCTTATACATCCTAACATAGATGGAAGAAGAGGAAAATGGATCGCTAAGATCCTAGAAGCCCACCAAGCTGATAAAGGGGCAAGGTTTGGCCAAGCTGCTGGCTGAATCCAATTGTAAATCCTTGGGAATTAACTTCGTCAATGAGCAAGATGAGTCATCCAACAGGGGTTCCCAAAGCACTGTGCCACTAGAAGAATGCACCTGGTACAAGGATATTCTGTATTTTCTGCAAGAATTGAAGCCTCCTGATGGATTGGGGAAAAGTAAAGTCAGAGCCTTAAAGCTCAAAGCGGTCAGGTATTGCCTCATTGACCAAACCTTGTATTGGAAAGACCCCCAGGGGATATTATTGAGGTGTCTGGACCCACAACAGGCCCAGAAGGTTATATTCGACTTCCATAGCGGTCTCTATGGAGGTCATCATTTTTGGAAGACCACAACTCACAAGATCCTCCGAGCTGGATATTACTGGCCAACCTTATTTCCTGATGTCTACAGGGAAATTAGAGCTTGCATCAAATGCCAGAAATTATCAGGGAAGCAACAGATCAAATCCCTGCCTTTGAAACCTGTGGTGGTCTCAACACCCTTTCAGCAGTGGGGATTGGAATTCATCGGGGAAATTCATCCCCCTTCGAGTGGCCAGCACCGATGGATTCTCACAGCAACCGACTACTTCACTAAATGGATAGAAGCTGTCCCTACCAGAAGAACTTCTCACAAAGTAATCATCAGCTTCCTGGAGGACATCATAATGAGGTTCGGTTGCCCCAGTAGAATTGTCACTGACAATGCTTCCCCATTCCGGTCTGAGCCTCTGGTCAAGTTCTGTGAACAATTTGAAATTTCACTGATTCACTCCACTCCCTACTATCCTCAGGGAAACGGACTGGCAGAGTCCTCCAATAAAAGCCTAATCAAGCTTATCAAGAAGCTGTTGGAGGACAATAAAAGGGCCTGGGACTCAAAGATCAAATTTTCCCTTTGGGCTAAT
The DNA here is from genome assembly GCA_009831015.1 of Picea engelmannii. Classification (NCBI taxonomy): domain Eukaryota; kingdom Viridiplantae; phylum Streptophyta; class Pinopsida; order Pinales; family Pinaceae; genus Picea; species Picea engelmannii. The sequence continues at coordinate 12,907 of ML826326.1, read as the reverse complement.
CGGGTGACAACAAAGAGATCACTAGGAATCTCGCCTTTCCAACTGGTTTATGGAATAGAGGCCGTTTTCCCCACTCATCTTGCCTTACCTGTGGCAAGTCTCCTCCAGGACTCTGAGGGGGAACCTAACCATGTGCTCAGAAGAATTCATCAGATGGTGGAAGTACAGCAGATCAGAGAACAAGTCTTAGATAGAACCTACAATCATCAGCAGAAGATCAAGCAGGCTTTTGACAGGAAGAACAGAAAGAAAGAATTCGAGTAGGGTGATCTGGTGCTCAAGTGGGATGCACCCAGACAAGAAAAGGGAAAACACAGTAAATTTGATGCCCTTTGGTTCGGGCCTTTCAAGATCCTTGAAGTATTTTCAAATAACACTTATAGACTGCAGGATCTGGAAGGCAATGAAGTTTTCAGTGGCCCAGTCAATGGGCATTTCTTAAAAAAGTGTTTTCTGTGAGTCACAGTTGGCTCTTTTTGTTTTGTTTTGTAAATATTGTTTATGTTTTTTATTTTGGACTAATAAATGACTCCATAGCCCAACAGCAAAGGCACTAAGTCTGCAGAAGAGTTCTTAGAGCATCCCAGGGACGACTCTATCCCCCATGGAGCCAAAATGTTAGTGATATTTCTTGCAAGGGGGGTTAGAATGCAAAGAAAGGGTTAAAAACCCACTTGTCCTAAGTTTTGGGTGCGACGCGTCTGTGTTAAACAAGAATCAATTTTGTGCAGCTGGGATCCGCGCGCTCTGATCAATGGCGCATATTGGATTCTGGACCCCCCTTGCCTTACGACCTTTAAGCCGGGGGGGGGGTCTGGGATCGGGGGCGCACCTCTCCAATGGTCCAGATCGTCTCACCCGGATCAATGGTGATGAAGACCATTCCGGATCCCCCCCGCCTTTCTACCTTTAAGCGGAGGGGGGGGGGTCCGGAATCAGGGATGCAACTTTAAACAGCCATGATCGAGGAGCCCGGATCAACGGCTCAGACGCGGCCCCGACCTTCTCATATGCCTTTTCTTTAACCCGTGTGGGCCCCTTTTTCCATCATGACATCTCCCTTTCCGCCTTTCCCGTGAAGCCATGTGTCATCTATCCACCTCTCCATCACTCGTCCACATGGCCTCTTCCTCGTCTCATCATCCATTTACCACCTGCCACGCGTCCCGTTCCTTTCCACGTCTACCCTCTTGCCTCCTGCACTCGATCCTTTTCCAAGTGTCTCTCCTTCAAACTTCCTCACCTTCCTATCTGCTCAGGCCTTGTCCGCATAATCCGATGCCACCACCCCTTCCACGTGCCCCATCCTTCGCACTGGCCTCTACGCATACTCGTCTTCCAAGCTGTTCAGTTATTCTAGGTGGCAGTGCGAGAAGTCTTTCACATCCCCAAATGCTGAGTTGGCCAGGTCATCTTCGATCCCAAGAAGCAGTTATTGAAGAGGTTGGTGGTGGTTAGACATCGTCTCTGCCATAATGGGAAAGTCCTGCATTGAATTAAAGGCATGTCGATTCGCCGAATAAACTGTCAGAGGATCGATCGCGTCTGCCATAAGTTGCATGATTATTCAAATATTGTGGCTGTAGAATGTCATAAGCCATGCAGATGCAAAGCCCTCAATGCAATTTCTTGGTTCCGCTGCTGTTGTTGTTTTGAGTATATGTAGGCATTTTTTCCATTTTTGTATCTATCGGTGGTAGAGCTAAGCTCCCGAATGTAAAGTTTTAGAAAACATTCTGGTTTCCTGGTTATGCCTCTGTGTTTGAGACTTCTTGGTTTATGAAAAATAGTTCTTCTTTTTCCATCTTTGTTTCATCTTATGCCAGAGAGTTCACAGTTGAATGATTCACATGGATTTTTGCATTCATGTTATGATAAAGGACTTGTCGTGACATCTTTGTATTCTCTGGTTTTGTGTGTTTGGATATAAAGAGACTTTGTATTCGAATGATTTCTCCTTCAGTCTGTTAGAAGCCTGATGCCTACAACAGACCCTTGCACCCTTCTCATGAAGTCTTCCCCCTACTCACCCTTTATTTCAACTCACTGTTTGGAGTTTATCAAGACCTCACTCGTTCATGCATTCCTGGTTTGGTTTCTGAGTTGAGACAATACTGTTCTGAGTTTCCTTCCGTTTGATCACCCCTTCAAACAAATTGTGACATTAAAACTGTTGGGCGTCGGGCTCTGCTCCTGCAAGCAATCCAGGAGTGACCTCCAGCTCCAACAGGTGTTCACTCTGTTATGTGCTTTGCCCAACCTATGATGGATATCATTTGATCATGTCAAATATTTCAGTACAATCACCATGCTAGAAATCTTACTGATATATATACTGTCAGATATATCCATTTTGTATTAGTCCGTGGCTATGTTCTTCTCATCTCGTAGCTCCACTGTGTATTTTTCGTGGCTACGATCAGTTCATGTCATGGAGGTATGGATCCAAATTGTATCTATGGTGGCCATATCCTTAGTCAATATTCTCATGAATCTTTAGTGTATTGGTTGATGACCATGCTTTGATTCATCTCGTATTCCGAACATAGGTATGCTTGCCTTGGAAATGAAACATATATTAATATTGTTTGATGATTGTTTGTAGCTTCTTCCAAGATATCCTACTCCAACACCCTTGCATTGAATAATTTGTAAAGTGTTTCAGCCACTAGTTTCTCTTATGACCTGACACTTTAGGGGGCATGTGTTACACATCAAAATGTCACACTTGAGTTTCACACCCTAAGTGTCACAAGTGTCGCAAAGTGATGTATGCACCTTGTTAAGTGTTGCATGCACTATCACAAGTGTCGTATGCACTCTACCAAGTGTCACATTAATTTTTATAGGTGTTTCCGCCCCTTGAAACCATGAAAAAAAGTTTTCCATGACCCTTAAGTCATATGGGAGGAAGAAACCCATCATTTCAATGTCAAAACACACCTTTTTCTTGGAAAAATTGACCATATTTTGGGCATTTATGAAGGATGGTGCTCCTCTGGCTATGCTGGGGGAGGGACACTTAATGGAATAGTTCTCCCCTTTCCATGTTAGAGGATATTCACTATATAGTATGGTGCCCTATCTCTCACTCAGAGGGAGCACCAATATTGTTAGAGGGAAAAGGGGGATCCTCCACCTTATTCTAAGGGACAACTCTCTTGGGATGAGATTGGTTATGTTCAACCCCCATACTATGGATTCACCTTAGGATATGATACAAACATTAAGGAGTCATATCCTCAACCATATCCTTAATTTTCTCATGGTGATTGTGCCTCTCAAGCCTATATATTGAAGGTATTTCCAAAGTGAAGGAGAGTTAATCAGTCAGAGTATCATCATTTTGATCTTGGTATATTTGTGCAAGGGTTGGATGAAGAGAGCTTGGAGAGGCTGCTGCTGCATCAATTGTGGTCTGTAAGTATCTATTTTTCTCTTTCCAATCAATATATACTTGGCCTACTTCCTTCAAGCTTGTGTATGTTCTCATTTTCTTGTCTACTGTTGCTCTAATATTCATAGATGGATTTGTCTTATATGACCTTGTAGAGTAGGAGATAATTGTTTTCATTTTCTTTCCATTGCATATATCAATTTGCACCAGTGAGTTTGAAGATAAAGCTCAGGGATTGGAAGTAGCAAGGATAAATGTTGAAATAGGTTCATCATATCCTTTCTCTCCTTCTCATTATGATTGGTTAAGATAAGTTTAAAGGGATGTTAGTGTCCACTTATACTGTTTCTGTCTTGGTATAGGGGTCTAGTAATCCAAGGGAAGTTCCATCTGTCCGTAAATGAAACATTTTGTAACACTCAAGGTGAATAGTTTGAGTTTGACACTTAGTTCCAATAACCTTCTTTAAGCAAGAGACATGAAAAACAAGATGGATCTTAGAATGACTTAACAAAGCTAATTGGTAGGAGACTAGTGCCATGTGCTTGATAACTGTATAAGGACCACAAAATTTAGGTGCAAGTTTCTGAAAATGTTCATCCTTGAGTGAAGTCTTCTTATAAGGCTGCAGTCAAAGAAAAACCTGGTCCCCTTTAGAAAATTGACGTTTATAACGACCTTGATTTGCTTCTTGCTTCATGCGATTATGAGACATTACCAAATTCTCTTTGAGGGAACGAAGAATCTCCTCTTGAACTATAAGTGTTTGGTCAAAATTATGAAGCTTCAAGACCCCTGACATGTAGGAGAGAATCGAGGGTGGATTTTGTCCATATACTTCTTCAAAAGGAGTCATGAGAGTGGTTGTATGGTAAGAGGTGTTGTACCACCATTAATCTAGTGGTAACCATTGAGCCCACTGATTTTTCCTCTTAGATGCAAAACACCACAAATATGTTTCCAAACACTTGTTGACAACTTCAATTTGTCCATCAGTCCAAGGATGATAACCTATGCTGAGATACAATTGGGTTCCCTGTAGCCTGAACAATTCTTGTCAAAAATTGCTTATGAAAGTGGGATCTCAGTAAGAAACAATACAATGAGGTATGCCATGAAACTTGAATATATAATCCATGAAAATTTGAGCCATAGTGGAGGCGGTAAATGGGTTTTGAAGAGCACATAAATGAGCATACTTGGAAATATGATCAATTTCCACCATGATTACTGACTTATTGCTTGATTTAGGTAAGCCAACATCGAAATCCATAGAGATATCCCTCCAAATAGTGGGTGGAATTGGAAGAGGTTGTAGTGTCCCAGGGGCTTTGACTGCTTCTCCCTTGTTGTGTTTATATAAATCACATTCCACCACAAAAGTGCGGACATCCTATTTCATACCATCCCAGAAAAAAGAATGTTTGACCCTGTCATAGGGTTTGGTAATCCTTGAGTTCCTAGTTGTTGATGTAGCATGAAAATCAGAAAGCACCCTGGATTCAATTTGTGACTATTTACTTAAATACAAACAAATTTTGTAATGAAGCTCATCATTGTGCCAAGAGTACCCTGGGGAAACTGGAGAATTGGCTTGCAATTGTTGGATCAGACATGAAATTTTGGGATCTTGCATCCATTCCTGGAAAATATCTTGGAGACAATTTGGTATAATGAAGGAGAGGGAAAAGAGGGACCTGCCATATTCATATTTTCTTGAAAGAGCATCAACAACCACATTGTATTTTCCTTTCTTGTAAATGATCTCATAATCATATCCAAATATCTTATTCACCCATTTTTGTTTCTCCAGGGATGAAATACGTTTCTCCAGAAATTACTTGAGGCTCTGATTATCTGTACTAATTTGGAAGCCTTTCCCCAATAGATAAGGGCACTAGAGATCCACTGCATGAAAAATAGAGAACATTTTATTTTCATAGATTTATTGGCCCATATGTCGCTCCGAAAGTTGTTTACTGGTAAAGGCCAAAGGCTGATCATCTTGCATAAGAACTTTTCCAATTCCTCTCCGTGAAGCGTCACATTCCAGGATAGAGTTCTTTGTGAAGTTGAGAAGGGATAGGACATGAGTGGTTCATATATCCTCCTTCAAGGCTTGGTAAGAATGACCATATATTGGATTCCAAGTGAAAGAATTATTTTTAAGGAGAGCAGTGAGAGGCACCACAATTTTTCCATAATTATTAACAAACTTGTGATAATAGCCTGTTAAACCCATAAAATGATGCAAGATTTTGAGATTATTGGGGCGAGGCCAATCCTGTATAGATTCAATCTTCTTAGGATCCTCCCTGACACCATCCTTTCCAACAATATGACCCAAGTACTCAACTTTCAAGGCTCCAAAAGGACATTTATATCGTTTGAGGAAAAGTTGGTGCTAAGAGAGTAGATGAAGAAATTGATCCACATGATAAAGATGGGTTCTCTAGGTTTTACTATAGATGAGAATATCATCAAACAAAACTAAGACAAAATGACAAAGAAATGGATGGAATAAATGATTTATGAGGCTTTGGAAAGTGGAGGGAGCATTACATAAGAAAAAGGGCATGACCAAGAACTCATAGTGGCCATGATGAGTTCAAAATGCAGTCTTAGGAATGTTTTCCTCTTTCATACTTATCTGGTGGTAGCCAGAATGAAGATCAAGTTTAGTAAAGAATTGGGCACCACTTAATTCATCCAAGATATCATCAATGACATGAATGAGGAATTTGTCTTTGATGGTGAGTTTGTCGAGGGAAAAAAATTCAAGACACATGCACCAAGAGCCTTCTTTATTAAGTATGATGACCACATGAGAAGAATAGGGGCTAGTACTAGGACATATAACACCCACGATAATAAATTCTTGAACAATTTTCTCAATTTCATTTTTATGGGAAAAGCGATGATGATAGGGACAAATATTAGGAGGAAGGCTTCCAGGGATGAGGGGAATGGAATGATCATGAACACCAAGGGAAGGGGGAAGTCCATGGGTAGTGAAAAAAACAACTTGATGTTTGGAGAGGATGGATTGGAGGCCAAGATGCATAGAGGGTGTCTCAGTGGCTTGCATGGAATGAAGTTGTGCAATATTTTTGGAATGACCTTTTTTGAGGATATTTTACATGCGATGAGAACTTATGATCTCAGGGGAACCTATTGTGATTCCTTGGAAATTATACTATTGTCTTTCCTGGTTGAATTGCATGGTTAATTCCTTAAAATCCATGAGAATGGGGCCAAGAGCACTTAACCATTTGACACCCAACACATTGTCACAACCACCCATGTTGATATAAAACATATGAGATTTCATGTTGTACTAACCAATTTGGAGAGACACATTTTCAAAATTCCCCCCACATTTCATGGAACCTCCATTGGCAATCATGATTTGAAATTTGTTGACTGCTCGGATATAGCAATTAGTTTCTTGGGCAATGCAACAATGAATAAAATTATGGGTGTTGCCACTCTAAACAAGGATGATGACCTTCTTATGCTTAATACAACCAATTATCTTGAGGGTTTGGGGAGCAAAGAAGCTAGTGAGAGAATTCATGGAAATGACCGGTTCGACTTCTAGGGGGTTTGAGGGTGGATTAATTTCAGTGGGTTCAGGTTACTCGACCACAAGGGGAGGCTCAACCTCTTCTTCAAAAACATCCTTAGATATGCCCATAAAAATATTTTGTTCCTTACACTTGTGCCTAGGAAAATACTTGTCATCATAATTATAATAAAGGCCCTTGAGTTAGCATTCAACCATTTCTTCTTGGGTCAATTTATGGATCTTCAATGGCGTGGAAGGAGGGGCTAGAGTGGTTGGTTTAGGGTAGGGAATAAAGGAGGGTTTTCTGGTTTAATAAGAGACATCTTGTTGTGATTCCTTATCTCTTTTAGTAGCTTCCACCCAACTCTAGGGGCGAGCTATGAGAACATGGGCACATATATCATCCTTGAGGCCACTGATAAAGCACACTTAGAAAAAGGCATCAGATATTCCCTCTGTGAAGAAACACAATCACTAAAAAGTAGCTATAAAGTATTACACTGTACCAGATTGTTTCAAATTTGTCAAACAACATAAATGGTGGGTGTTAGTGTCAAAGCATTCATAAATATTTGCAAAAAATTGTGTCCATGCCACATACCCTTGGCGGGCATTTTTTCTCCATTTCCACCATTGCCAACGTTCTTGATCTAGATGGAGAACACCATACCAGAGTTTGGCCAACTCATTTGTAATGCCATACAACGAGAAATAATGTTCCATTTGAGTTACCTAGTCGGTGGGATCTGAGCCATCAAATTTGTTCACATCAAATTGAGGAAGGAATAGGTCACGCTGAAAGTGATGGGACTAGAAATTATGGGAATTGGAGGAAATCTCACCTTCAGGGTGCAAATGTTGGTCATATGAGGTAAGGTCTCCAGTAATATTCAACTTTGTGCAGATTTAAGCAGTGGAGGATTCAATATGGGTAGAGAGGTCCTACTTCAGGGTTTCCATTTTTGCGTCTGTGGTGGAATGAATTTTGTTATTGACATTGGTAATATTGGAACTGAGTTGACACACTTCCTTCTAGGACTTTGTGAAATCAGACGATAAGGTATTCAGGTAGGCTTCAAGGTCTTGGCTACGGGTGTGGGCCATGATGAAGTGGGGAGCCGGAAAGGGGTGGGTAGGACCACACATAAAAGGGTTTATGGGTGAAGGGTATCATGATGATCATGGTGATGAGGGGAATCCAATGGGGTAAGTCCCAAATAAAAGGGCGGGAAGGGGGTCGGGACCACAAAGAAAAAAAATTGAAAAATGATACATATTACTACCATAAAAATGAAAAGAGGAGTCCATTGGGATATGTATCAAATAAGGGTACAGGCAGGCCCCAAATGTTTTTTTTTAAATCATGTGGAATTATAGTCTGAACTAAATAATACTGTAATGGAAAAATGCCCAAATTCTTAACAGGAAGAAATATGTAGTAATTTCGCAGCCTGAATGCAGGTGACAAGGTTGCATGGCAATAAATCTTGTTTGTTCCTGTTCTATTTCCATCCCAAGGGTTAGGATTTTCAGGGTGCCTACAGACAAGGGTTTTTCCTATGATATAACTCTCTAATATAAGTGCGAGGTAAAATAATATTAATTGCTCCAATATATCAGGGCACCAACTAAGGAATCTAGACCATACCCTTAGCCATACTACTCTATTACCCAAGAACTAGAGAGTATCTTCCCGAGTGTTGTTCTAGGTGGCATTATAGAAGTCAGTCGGTCAATCGATTTATCTACGGAGGGATTTAGGATGTCTAGGCCAGTCTGTATACATGTGTTTACTGATGCGATAACACTCAAAGGGGTACCAACAAGGGTCACAAGTGTGTCCTTAAGTACCACTTGTAGTTCTTGCGTGTATGCTTCCCCGATCATGAATTTATCTGCTGAAAGAAAAATCACTATAGCTTTAAGACGTAGGAGTACATCTCTACCCTAAAAAAAAATTTACCCACAGTTTTTGCCAAGGAAAGTTTTATAATACCACTTGTTAGGTACCATATCTATTATAATAACCGAAAACAAAAATACTGTAGAGAATAACAATGGAACAACACAATAGATGAAACCACAACACCAAAATAATAGGAAACAATGTTCACTTTTCTCTTCAAGGGGGCAACCTCCAATAGAGAAATGCCAATAATTCTCAATACAAAACTTCTCATGCCCTCGAATCCTATTTATACTAAATTTATCTACCATAAGAACAATCTAGAGGAATATCTTCTAGAAGTAGAAGCTTCTATTAGGTCTTCTTACAATTGAGTTATTCTTCCCTATTACTAGGCCTTATTAATATTGACCTTTATTACATGGAAAATATATTATTCTACCTACATGAGGGGTTACAAAGATTAATTCCCTAACATCTTGGCGGTCCAAAATATAATTTTTTTGTGTTTTCTTCTTTAAAGTAGCAATATCATGTCCACCCTCCCTGGGGGTATTCTTCTTTACTACATTTTCACCCTCCTTGAGGGTATAATATACTTGTGGTTTGCCTTCTCTTATTTGAATTGTTTCAACAACAATATCATCTAGGACTTCATTTTTTGAGTTCTATCTCACCCAACACCTCTATGGAACATGAATTGTGGCTAAGTTTTTAGTGAAATTAGAACCAATTAAAACCATATTTTTTTGTGCTAACCCTGCATTCTCAACATCTATTCTTCCACACCCATAAAAACCATCTTTTTGATGTTCTTATCAACAAAAAAACACCTATTATCATTCAATTTATATGTAAGCATGGGTTATGCTTCATCACAACTTATCAAAAGTGGGTTTTTCTCCAAACAAGGAACATAATAGACATATTTAATCATTACCATTTTACCTCTTAATTGAAGTAGGACATTTCCCTTTCCTTTAATCTTGTATTATTCTTTGCCACTTAACACAAAAAATCAATATGAGATTTATCCTCTACAAAATCAACATATCAATCAACACTATTGGTAAAATTTCTAGATGGTCTTAATTGATGCAGGAGCATCATCGACAAGCACACATGGAGAGGAAACTCATCGCCTTAGCACGATGTTGAATCATTTCAGAATCTTAAACGATGGAGTTTCTTGCAAATCTTTGTTGAACTGATTGAAAAATGAAGAAGATCAAAATGCTTGGGATTGAATCATCATGAGTGATCTAGGAGTTACACTCCTAGACTTTAATGTAACAGTGCTTAAGAGTTAGTTATCTTCTTTCGATAAGATAGGTGGTCAGAGGAAACCCTAGGGGTCCTTTTTTATAAGTAGATGCACTGTACGCCGGAATGAGGCTACTGCAAATTAGTAGGATATTGTTGTGATTTAGTTGTTGCTGAATTTTTAGTTCTTGTTTTATCATAGCTGTAGCCATTTACATTTGAATGAATATAACAGAGGAAAATTGATCCAAATGCATGGTGTCACTACTGTTTACAATTCCCTGTTACTTTTGGTTTCATGAATGAATTAGTTATGTTGTTGAGTATATGAAATTGTGAAGTGTTTGTGTAAGTTTCAATTGTTTCTCTTTATTGAGCTCATGCAAGGTGTGCATACAGTCCACAATGAGTGTGTTGACAGAGTCTATTTCGACTCAGAAGATCAGAAGAGATAGCATGAAACTTCCATTTGCAAGGAGTGCAAAGGGACTGCTGCAAGGAGTGACATAGTCGGTATGACTTAGAAGCTCAGAAGAGATAGTGCGAAACTTTCATTTGAAAGGAGTGCAAAGGGATTGCTTCAAGGCGTTCACATTCACCCACAATAAGCTATGTCTTGTGTAAGAGTCTACTGCAAGGAGTGCACATATCTGAAGTTCGACTAAGTGTCAAAGTATCCCTCTAAGGAGTCAAAGGGTCTGAGAAATAAAGCTCAGGAGAGATAGTGGGGAGAAATATTCAAAGGGATTGGAGCTATGAATATTTAACGAGTCATTGGTTAAGATCCGTCTAGGAGGGAGCACACTCTTTCCAGATCATTGGATTTGGGAAAGGCACACGAGTTTTAAGTCTCTATGTGTGCATAGGAGCGAGGATTCACCGAAGTCTCAAAGAGGCTAGGGATTGTACATCATCCAGGGGGACGCGTCGAAGGATTCCAAGTGCGGAGCGTGACAAAGTCCTGAAGTCCTGAAGAGCTGAAGTGGATAGTGGTCGTCAGATCCAGAGGGACACACATCAACATATCGTGTACTTCAGGTGGAAGTACCTTGGGAGGAAGCAAGTGTGGAGAGTTTGAAAATTTCGAAGCCCAAGGAGCCAAATTTAACCATAGCCATTGATCCTTAGGAGACGCATGTCAATGGATCATGAAATCCAGGTGAAATCACTCCGGGAGGAAGCGAGCACGGGGAAAGTTGAGGCTTTCGAAAGATGAAGTCCCGAAGTGGGTTAGAACCATTGATTTGAGGCGGACGCATGGCGCTGAATATGAGACTTCGGGTACAAAATACTCTGGGGGAAAGAGGAGTTTGAAAGTATCAAGCTCCTGAAGCACAAAGTATCGAAGTGGATCTTGACCGTCAATCTAAGAACACAAAATTGACAGTGAGGAATCATTGTGGGGAGCGGAGGAAAAAATAACGAGCGTTCTTGTTCACAACACACTATTTTATAGAATCATTGATCTCGTCGAGACAGGGGATCAACGTCCATGATTTAAAGGAGGTTGGGTGAGCACTTTTCTGATTGCGGGGACATGGATCTACAATAAGAGTGAGCACGTTCGAAACTCACAATTTCTATGAACCATCGATCGACATACAGGTCGGTAACGATTAAATCGTGACCGTGAAAAACCACGAGGGTGATAAAAAGACCTGTGTTTTGAGTTTGAGACCAGCGAATTCCCGAGGAGATGATTTGACTCGATAATAATTAATGATACTTGACCGGGAGGTTGAGCAACCCCGAGGGGAGAAGGGGGGTCGGCATCAAGTGGTATCATAGCGAGAATTTTGCTTGCAGATAGCAGGCAAAGGTAAGAGAAGACTGCCTTACAACATCAAGTAGTATCAATAACTTGAATTTTTCTGTAGATAACATGTGCAGGAGGAGATAAACGAGATAGTCAAATGTTATCAGAAAATTAATTTCATCTGTAGAAAATAGGTGGAGGAGGAGAAAAAGTATTTTTTCTCTGTGTTTAATTGTTGCACATGTGCAACAGCAAATGAATAGTCAGTTGGTTTGCAGGGAGAAGATTGGAGACACTCGCGATGGTAGATTAATCCACAGACTTTCCAGGAGGGCAGGCAGAGGGTGAAAATGGCTATTGGAGGCCATAGGAATGGTCAGGATAAAGACCATTAGTAGATAAAGAAAGAACGTAGACAAGGAGATCAGGTAAATCAAAGAAAAAATGGAGAAGATGACATTGAAGATGTAGCATGAAGAAAAGGTACACTGGACATATGAATGGACTTTGAAGAGGAAAGCTAAGTGGCATGTCCAGAAGTTGTTAGCTAGAAGGCATCAATAAGTAGTGAGGAAGTGGCTGAGGCATGTTGAAAACCTCAGTGGCATAGAGGAGAAAGTGATTCACATTTGTGAACCAGAGATTGGGAGGAACCTTAGTGATGAGGAGGAGATGATATCAACTAGATATCTCATGAACTTCCAGGAGGGAAGAGATAAATTCTTAGATTTATAGATGGGTGATGAGATGGGGTCAAGTAGAGATCTCATAGACTTCTAGGAGGGTAGGATTGAAATCCCAATTTTCCATATGGACGAGGGAAAGGTGAGACTATCAGAAGGTCTCAAGAGCTCAGAAGAGAGTTTATATCAGCAAGGGGTGCTGACAAATGGAATGGAGGCAAAGGAGAGGCCTCATATGTATGAATATTCATGTGGAGTTGTAGGCCATGTGAATGAAGATGATGAGAAGTTAAATACTTCCATCATAGAGGATGAGGACCAAATGAGTGTTCTA
>ML826325.1:15762-63683 GCA_009831015.1 Picea engelmannii | reverse complement strand
GTAAAACTTCCAAAGAGACGTGGGACGTTCTCAAAGGTTTGTACGAAACCTCTAATGCAAACTAGATTTTATTCTTAAAAACTAAGCTATTATCTATCAAAATGGAAGCCAATGAAATCATAAGTAATTTTGTATCCAGAATTAAAGATTTAAGTGATAATCTAGGTGACATTGGCGAAAAGGTTTTCTGCAGTGATTTAGTAACAATTGCTTTGAAGGGTTTAGTGCAAGATTATAAAGTCTTTATTTTAGCACTCTTAGTTAGACCAACACCCCCTACTTTTGATGAATTGGCTGGTATTCTTCTTCAAGAAGAAGAAAGAATGAAGAACTATGATCATGACTCAAGTGGCTCAGATTTGGCTTTGATTGCAAAATGTAAAAAATCATACCAAGGTAAACCGTGGGACAAGAACAAAGGTTGGTTTCAAGCAAAGCAGAAAGGTATGACACATCCTGATTCTTATGTTAAGAGAAATGTTGAATGTGAATATTGTGAAAAACCTGTACATCTTGCTAAAGATTGTTATAGAAGAAAGAATCATGAATCAAATCAGAAATATAAAAGGAATAATGGAAATTTTGTGAATAAAGACACTTCAGTCAATGATGAATTTAAAAATCTTAAGTTGTTTATTTCTGAAGCTGCATTGTCTGCTGACACTGATGATGAGAATGCATGGTTCATAGATTCTGGTGCATCAACTCATATGACATGTAATAAATAAAGGTATGATGAATATTATGAGAAAATTGTTGGCACACACATTTACTTAGGAGATAACAAATCACATAAAGTCCAAGGCTATGGAGTAATAAGTGTGAACTTACCTAATGGACAACTGAGACAGATTCATAATGTGATGTATGCTCCTAGTATTAAAGAGAATTTGATATTTGTTTCAACTATCACTGATAATAATCTAACAGTGGAATTTGGTAAGTTGAGGTGTGTTGTAAAAGATATTTAGAATCACTACAAGGTTGTTTCCACAAGTACCGGGGTTGGTGGATTGTATAAGTTTGATGTGACAATGAATCGTCATGTTGCATTAACATCCACAACAATGTCAACATAAGAGTTATGGCACCACAGGTACAGACACCTAAATTACAATGATTTGATGTCGTTGCAAAGAAAAACAATGGTATAATGTCTTCCTGTTATGAAGAATGATCATTTTCCATGTGAAGCATGTGCACTTGGCAAGCAACATAGAGAGGATTTTCCCATACATACAGAGAAAATGCAAACAAATATACTTGAATTAATTCATACAGATGTATGCAAACCTATGCAAACTAGGTCATTTGGTGGTGCTTCCTACTTTCTTATTTTTGTTGATGATATATCTAGATATACATGGGTCTATTTCGTAAGGAGAAAAAGTGATGTATTTGAGTACTTTAAAGAATTCAGAACTATGACTGAAAAATAGACAGGCAAATGTATTAAAGTTCTCAGATGTGATTAGGGTGGTGAATATACATTAGGTGCATTTAAAAGTTATTGTAAATTTCATGGGATCCAACAACAATTTACAGTACCTCAGACACCTCAACAAAATGGTGTTGTTGAGAGAAGGAACATAACATTGTTGGAGTGTGCTTGCAGTATGCTTCAAGGTAAAAATATTTCTAATGGTTTTTGGTCAGAAGCCGTTAATACTGTTGTTTATTTATAGAATTGAAGTCCAACTAAGAAATTAGATTTCCAAACTCCTTTTGAGATTCTTTATGGTTATAAACCTGATGTTAGTCATTTAAGAGTATTTGGATCCACTGCCTTTGCACATATTCCAAAGGATGAGAGAAGAAAACTTGATGCAAAGTCAATCAAGTGTGTTTTTATTGGGTATTGTACTGATAAAAAAACGTACAAATTGTTTGATCCCAGTTCACATAAATTGTTTGAAAGTAGATATGTAATGTTTCATGAGAATGCATATAGAATTGATACAATGAATGATGCAGATGCTTGGCATAATGATAGCGATGAACATGTCAAAATAGATGCAATGGTTAAAAATGAACATGAACAGGTACAGGTTCGTGAACGGAATGAAAGCAATATGGACACTTCAAGCAGTCAGGATTCATCAAGTGGAGAAGAGTCACCACAGAGCAGGAGACGAGATGAAAGCAGTGAAGGACCAAGGAGGTCATCACGACAAACTCAACCACCTATAAGGTATAAATATTATGCATTGATGTCACATGTAATGAATGTTGTAGAACCTATAAACTATGATCAAGATAAAGAACATGAAGAGTGGAGAAATGTTATGAATGATGAATACAACTCCCTTATGAAAAATCAAACATGGGAATTAGTTGAACTGCCTGAAAACAAAGTCCCTATTGGAAGCAAATTGTTGTATAAATCTAAATTTAAAGCAGATGGTAGCATTGATAACTATAAGGCAAGATTAGTTGCAAAATGATATTCACAAAATGAGGGAATTGATTACAAAGATACTTTTTCACCAGTAGCTAAATTGAATACAATTAGAGTACTGATTCCCTTAGCTACAAAACATAATTGGAAAATACATCAGTTAGATGTCAAATCTTCTTTTTTGAATGGTGATTTAAAAGAAGAGGTTTATTTTGTTCAACCTGAAGGGTTTGTCAAGAAGGGACATGAGCATCTAGTCTGTAGGTTAAGGAAAACATTATATGGTTTGAAACAGACACCGGGATCTTGGTATGTAAAGATAGATACCTTCTTTTATCAGAATGGGTTTGTGAAAAGAAAAAATGATCCTAACCTGTATTTTAAGAAAGATGAAGAAGAAAATGTTGCTTTAATATCTTTATATGTGGATGATCTCATTATTATAGGTAGTGCACGCAAGTTAGTTGAAGAGATTAAAATTCAGTTGTCTCAAGAATTTGAAATGAAAGATCTCGGCGAATTGCACTACTGCTTAGGAATTGAGGTTTGGAGAGAACATGGTAAAACATTGATCACTCAAAGTAAATATACAAAATAAATTCTTAGAAAGTTCAATATGAATGAATGTAAAGCTATGTCAACTCCCTTAGAACAAAATGCAAAGTTATACAACGAAGATGGAACTAAAGAGGCATATGGTACTTTATATCGTCAGTTGGTGGGAAGTCTAAACTACCTCACCACTACGAGACCAAACATTGCATACTCAGTTAACATCCTTAGTCAGTTCATGGCTAAGACTCCTGAGAGTCACTGGAAAGATGCAAATAAAGTACTCTGATACTTGAAAGGAACAATAAATTTTGGTATTATGTATACTGATGAATTTGATGTTGATCTAATGGGTTTTTCAGATTCAGATTGGGTAGGAAATCCTAATGATAGAAGATCTACCTTAGGCTATGCATTTCATATAGGATCGAGGGTTGTATCATGGAGTAGAAAGAAGCAGCCTACTGTTTCTTTGTCATCAACAAAATATGAGTATAAAGCCTTGACCAATGCTACCTGTGAAGCTGTTTGGTTGCGAAGAATTATTGCAAATGTCGAAGAGGAGAAAAATGGTCCAACATGCATCAACTGTGACAATCAAAGTGATATCAAATTGTCACACAATCCAATATATCATGCAAGATCAAAACACATCGAGATACAACATCACTTTGTGAGAGAGAAGATTGAATCAAACAAAATTGGTTTGATATTTTGTGATACCAATGATAATGTGGCTGATATATTTACCAAACCTCTTGGTAAACTCAAGTTTGATATTTTTAGAAGCAAGTTAGGTGTCGTAGAAAATCCGTTTCTCCATTAAAGGGGGATGTTAGAATAATGAAGAAACTTTTAGAATATATTAAAATTAGAATGTTGTTTTGAGTTTGTTTCATAAGCACGCAGATTGTGTTTGAAGGTGGTTTGAGATCCACATTGATAGGAGTGTGATCTAGTCTGTAAATTTAATTGCTTTCTCTCATTAATCCAAGTTTTGTGAGCTCCGTCTCACTTGAGTGGTTTCTGTCTAAGTTTTATTATGCTTGTGGTCATCATTATACAACATCAACTTCAAGTGAAAATGGTAACAGAGCAGCACAAACTCATTTGGAGAGGAGTTCCAGAGAGAAATCTTGTACCACTGAGCATGGAGAAAAGCCAAAAAAATATCTGACGACTGATTGGATTTGGGTTCTGAAAATATGACAAAATATAAATGAAAATATTAAATATTTTTTCATAGACATATCTGATACGATTATATGATCTAGCCACAACATTTACATGGAAAAATGAGTGACTTTGTTATTAATTTTTTTTTATATTAGGATACATTCTATAATGCTTTCTCACTTGTTTGTATTCATATTTCTAAATGGCTATAGAAATTTATTTGTAAAGGGGTGATTAAAATAGCTTTAAAATGTTTAGTAATATTTTAAATTATGGCCTCAGATGGGGTTTTACTCAGTGCATAGTGTTTATGAATCACCACAAAACACTCAGACCGCTCGCCACCTGGCTCACCGATTTGCATGCTAACAATGCAGATGGTGTCTTTTGGTGGTCGTCATTTCAGTGCATTCAAGGATTGTCGTTTTCAACTCCCTCTTTCTCCCACTACAAGGAAAAGACCCTCTAACATAGGTTTTTATGGAAGCCCCTATAAAAATAACTCAAAAATCCGTTTATAGGGGAAGACACTAGCGGAGGTGGGCGAGTGGAGGTTTTAACGATTGTTTTTTATGGTGCTTTTATAAATACATAGCACACGAGTGCGTTTTCTACTATGGACGCACCGGTGCTCTAAAAAATGGCACACCGTGGTAGGGTTATTTAAAAAAAATATACTCTGGTGCGCTACTTAAATACTGATGCAACGGTACACATCGTTGCTCTAAAAAATGACGTACCGTGGTAGGGTTATTTAAAAACAAAATATACCCCGGTGCGCTACTT
Source organism: Picea engelmannii (assembly GCA_009831015.1). Lineage (NCBI taxonomy): Eukaryota > Viridiplantae > Streptophyta > Pinopsida > Pinales > Pinaceae > Picea > Picea engelmannii. The sequence goes on along the minus strand of ML826325.1, from coordinate 58,771 downwards.
AAATACTGACGCACCAGTGCGTCTAATAATCGAGCGCACCGTAACAGAGTTAAATAATTTTTTTTTTTGCAGGCCATACAATTCATTTTTACTCTTTTCAGTGTTGTAGAAATCTCAAGCACCGGTGCAACTTTTACCTCTCTAAAGTGCCCTATTGTTGGTGCTTCCCTTGCTTGCTTTCTTTCTGTCCATTGCTCAGTGTGTGGCTTTCAAATTTTTCCAAACGGTGGGCAAATTTGGTTTTTTGGACTGTGTGGAAACCATGCCTCCTCGATGAGGAAATGTTCAGGTAATGTCTTTATTTATTTATAACTTAAACTTTTAGCAGATTAAAATTCAAAATTCAGTTAAATTTCTACTTTTTAAATTTATTTTTTTCTGCGCGGTACGTTTGAGTCATTCGTCTCGCACTGCAGACAACGCACCCTAAAAATTTACAGGGTGCACTGAAACACCATGCCTATTTTTTTTCGGCAGTGCATTTGTAAAATCTAACACACTGGTGCATTGGGTAAACTTTAACACACCGGTGCATAATTTTACTAATGCACCGCCTAAAATAATATAGCTTATTTTCCGCTATGTGTCGAAATAGCGTTAATCCACCAAGGCGTTACGTTAAACGATGCACCACATAAATCATATATATTATTTTATGCGTGTGTTGGCAAACTTACGCACTGGTGCGTTAATGATTACCCAACGCACCGCCATAAACAATTAGAGTCTAAATGCCAAAGTACCCTAATTATCAATTTAAAAAAAATTATTGGTGCGGTGTGTCTCCTTTCTTGTAACGCACCGGTGCATGTCAGGAAATGATACACATCGCAATAACAATTTTTTTAAAAATGGTTTTATGGTGCTTTAGGATTTTAAGTTTTTATTATTTTAGGCGGTGCGTCGGTTAACCTTAATGCACCAATGTGGTAAGGTTATACAACGCACCACATAAAATAATATAACAAATTTTATGCGGTGCGTTATGTTACATGTGCGCACCATAGACGATTCTCACAAGTAATATACACACCTTGGGCGGTGCTTAACTGTTTTTTGGGTGCACCGGTGATGAAATTTACTTATTTTTTGAAGAAAGTTATTTTTCCGTATTTATAAATAAATTTCTGATTTACTAATTTTTTTTTATGTTTTATGTATGAGGCTGATGTATTTTATATGTTAATCATACGTAGACGTCAGTGAAGGGAACAACAACATCAACACGAGAAAACGGTTGACATGTACAATGTTGTACAGGATTGGGAGGCGAGGGAGAGGAAGAGGGATTTGTACCTTCGCCCTATTATTGCAGCAACCCAAGCCCTCTTGAGGAATTTAGGTTTCCTTAAGTATTATGAGGAGGCTACATCCCTGAAGGGGAACTCCGACTTCTTGGTACAACTGATATATCGATGGGTTGTCCATCGACAGGATTTCCGTGTCAGTCTTGATCAATGGTACTAGCCTACTGAGGAGGATATATATTTTATCACTGGGCTATCCAAGAGAGGAGAGGATTTTCCCTAGTTCCCTGATGTCCCAGTCGGTGTTGCAATAGAGAGTCAACTCATGTACTCTCAGAGATATATTGGGGTTGATGTACTTTCTCCAGGTGATTTTCAAGTGTCTGGTGGACAACTACAGAATACTTCTTTCGGTGCAAAGGATATTAGGTGTCTCTCACTATTAGTGACAACCATTGCACACTTTACTAGTGATGGGCATCACATTAGTTGCACTCTTTTGTATTATGTTGATTCTTTGGTACAGAGGCTGCAATGTATTAGATGGTCTGCCATTTTTTTTCCGGCAATTTTGTATAGCTTTAGATATATGTCGTGCTATGATGCATGGGAGGACGAACTTCCCTTTTTCTTTAGAGTTGTTTTTTATATTTTTTGAGATGTTTTCAAAAAGGAGACCTACTTTTTTCCGCCAGCCTTCTAGGCCGATGATTCAGGTGCGGATGCACATGTGGGGTGAGATGATTCCCAAGAGGGACTAGCCAGAGTTTTTGGCCATGATTTCCACTGACCCACTAGGGCTACTAGCTAGTGAGGCCGATCACATGTTTGTGATGGTGTCGTGTCTTTATGTGGGGTTGGATTGGAGATAATGTACAAACATTCTCTTCACACTAGATGAGCCACCAGATTCTAGAGGTAATATTAGTGTTTTGTTTAAATTAATCTAGTTTCATTTTATTGTCTTACTTCATTATAACAAAATTAATTCTAACATGTTCTTTAACTTGTTTTATTAAATTGTTTAATGAAAATATCTAATTATTGTTGTGTACTATATATTTTACAGATATTGACATATTCCTTGGGGACATTCCTTCTCCCCCACCAGATGCGGATGAGGATATTCTCGAGGCCGCGGCGGGTCAAGGTCCTTGGGTGCAGATACCGACTAACATGCACCGTAGGTTGGATACTGGATTCAGGTTGGAGTTGGGCGACCAAATCTATGCACTTTTGGTTGAGGTGGGAGTATTCCCTTTGTTTATGCTTTCAAGTTGTACAGTAACATCGTTGTCCCCAACTGGGTAGACTTTGAACGACTAGGTCCAAAGAGAGGGGTGGTGGAAGCATATTTCAGGCTTTCGAAAAAGGTATTAGTGATATGAGAATCATTCCCTAGATCATTGTTCTGGAATGCATCTAACAACATTGTCTCCATGGTAGTCGTATCCTGTAAATAATCATCCATACCAACCTCTATTTGATTGACTCCATTGCCAACTTGTGAAGAACTACTATTGTTGTAGTCATTCCTAATTGGTGAATCTAGACGTAGTCGGAATTGAATAGGTGGTTGATTCAACCATTATTGGTATGCTTTCTTTCTGAGTTGTGCTCTTATTGCATCCTTCTCTCGATTTGACATTGTAGTAGGGTGCAATGGAAGATGATAGGTAGGTCGCTCTTCATCAGAATCATAATTTCAAAAATATTGAACATTAGTACATTGATGATATTAGTAAGTACAATGTAATTGGTTTGTTCAAATTACATTATACCAAACAATTATTACCATCGTTGACCCATGATTGCAGCTGGAAGATGGCATGTTACAAATGGTAGGGTAAAGCGGTTGTCCATTTTCATCTACCAACTGCTTGCAGTATGTTTCTCTTGATAAAAGATTTTGACTTTTTTGAACTGGTGGAATATTTTCTGCATCTAAACTCGATTCTGAATCAAGATCCTGCAAATTTGGATACATTTTTATTCATATTGACATGGATAAAAAAAATAAATTCAATTAGATAATCAAAATATAAATAAAATATGAACTTACTGGAGATGGACGGGGAGAACTCTGTGATGGAATTTGAGCAATATGGAACAGGATGGAATTTGAAGAATTGACCATTTGATATTATAAGATTTTCTCCATGCATTTGGGCAAAAATCAACAATAATTTTTAAGAATAAGACAACTTTAAGCGGAAAATGTATACTATGAAGTATTGCAAGTCATATGGATGCATCCTAAAAGATAATTTAAGATGAATATACTATTTTATGTGCAAATAAAAATTCAGATAAATTTTAAAGCATAATGGTGCGCTTATTTAAACAAAATGCACTGGTGCGTCTATAACAATATAAAGCACTAGGGTGTTTAATTACTAACCACATCAATTCTCAAGATTTCAAATATATATATATTTTTTATATGATATTGGTGTTCCAAATATAAATGAATGCATTGGTGCTTTGTATAAACGAATGCACCAATGTGTTATATTAATAAATGCACTGATGTTTGGTAAAAAAAAAATGCGACTTTGTTTTTTGACAATTCAAAAATGAGGGGGAATTTATTTTTCGAAAATCTAATTTCATAAAGTCCTTTAAATAGTAAAAAACTATTCACTATTTCATTATTTTGTCAAAAATTACAGTGGAGAGATTTGCAAGAGAGACACACCGGGGAGCACTATGGAGTAACATAATACTTTGGAACAACAAAATTATTCAGAAGATCAAAATTTGAAGGGTATGGTGATTCACTCAAAACCCTTTTCATAAAGTCCTTTAAATAGTATTAAGCTATTCAATATTTCATTATTTTGTCAAAATTTACAGGGGAGAGATTTGCAAGAGAGACATACCAGGGAGCATTGTGGAGTAGAAAAATACTTTGGAACAACATAATTATTCAGAAGATCAGAATTTGAAGGGTATGGTGATTCACTCAAAACTATTTTGGAGCAACAAAATTATTCAGAAGATCAGAATTTGAAGGGTTTTGTGATTCACTCAAAACCCTGCATAGTAAAAATTTTAAATTTTATTGTTGATTTTAACAATATTTTTTTTACAATTTGTATCCCTATTTAGATTTAATTAAAATTTAGATAAAAAAAAAATAAAAAAAAATAAATAAATAAATAAAAAAAATAAAAAATCATACTTACCTTAAACCTTTGCTTCTTCTTGCTTATGTAACTGCAAGATTTCTATAGGGACCAACAATGAAGGAACAAAATGTCGTCCTAAGAAAATAAAAATTATAGAAGATGTAAATGATGATGAATTGGTTCTTAGCTCATTTGGAGTGGTGTTGGAGGTTAATGAAATGGTGAAAAACTTTTACAAAACTATGAGAGATATAATGGAACGAACATAGAGATGTACTTTCCACTTACAATAGAGAAATCAATCCAATGATTCCAAGAACCAGGTTATATTTAAAATACAAGAAGCATTTCCAGAGCAATGATCAATGAGACATGTTAGGCTTGCAATAGCAAAAACATACAACAACAAAAAACAATCATTCAAAAAGTAATATTCCTAAAAATGATTTTCTAGAATATGTATATATTACTACAAAACATTCCTTTATTAATATCAATTTTGTTATATTTAGTTTTCATATATCAATATAAAACGATTTATTGTCATGTTACTTTTTTCAAGAAGATTATGGAAATCCCAAAGGATCAACGAGCTGATATCCGAAATATGCTAGTAGGAATGTCCAAAAAAGTGTACAAGGAGATGGTCAAATAAATAGAGATAATTGCATCATAGAGATAAAACAAATCATTTATATTAAATCTATGATTTATTATGAGGTATAAAACTTGCAGAAAACAAAGTATGGAAATGTGCCAATAGAAGTGTTGTTGACAAAAGACATGAGATTTGGTTTTGAAAGAATGTGTATCATTCAAGACTCAATTCTTTATATGGTACGCCACTTTTCAATTTACATTCATGTATATTATTTATTTCAAGTTTCATTATTCTCACCAATATAGATACACTCATTACACTTTATTTTTATTTTTGTAGATGGAACTTGAAGAAGAGGAAAACAATCGAGGTAATCAACAAAAAATTCGGCCAAATGACCCAAGTCATGGAAGTAGCTTGAGCACTAACAACAGTTCCAATGAAGAATGATGATCAATATATTTGGTTATCAATACAAGCTATTGTATTTTTTGAAATAATTGTTGTGAAAATCAGACATTTTGTTTAATGTAATGGACATAGTGTCCCAATTGAAAGACAATGGGTTACCAATAAGTGTTCCATTTTGTATGACAAAGAGCCTCTTATTTATATATAATAAAATATGTTTTATTTTATTCTATTACGTTGTCCAACATCACTGTGAAATGTTATATTGTTAATTAAATATATGGATGATTAAATATTATAATGAAGAGATGTGAAATCTGATGATATAAAAAATTAATCCAAACATCATATCCAAATGCACTACTCAAAAATTAATTTATATGAATACTATTATAAGATATATGTCAACTTTTTGATGAACAATGGAATTAAAAAATAACAATAATTGCACTGTCATGGGTCGATGTTTCTAAAAAAAGAAAATGAACACTGGTGCATTTAATGCTAAAAAGCACCGATGTTGTAATACAATGAACCAACACTGATCGTAATACTATTTTAACAAAAAAAATTATAATAATAAAAATCAGTCTTCCGGTGTGTTTAATTAAAACGACGCACCAATGCTTTTGTATCAAACTTCCGCATCAGTGCATTCTAAATTTCATGCATCGGTTGGGTTTGTCTCATAACGCACCAGTGCATGGTATCAGAGATTCGACCGGAGCATTGTTATTATTAAAACACCAGTGCATTATTATTTAGAAGAGCACCGATGCCCCAATTTTTTTTTGACTTCCCTTGTGCTTTCGGTGAAATGTAAGAACCAATGCTTTAAGTTTGAGAACGCACCAGTGCATATACACCATGAATTGCACTGCCTATAAAAACATCTGCTAAAAGTTCAGGCCGCCCATAATTTTTTAGTTATAATGAAGTTTCATTATAATCTTCGCAAAAACATCTGCTACCAAAAACAAATGTTTTAGAAGAGGTTTTTTTGACAATTTTTGCCAATTTTGTGACACTAAACACCTCCGCTATAAACTTTGCTATAAGGTCTTTTCCTTGTAGTGTCTAGGGGAATGTTGTTGGCATGTACGAGGATACTTGGAATCATTTACTTCAGGTACATGCCGATTAATATGTCATTAACAACCATGAAGTGGACGACGGGAGAGGAATTAAGAGAGCCCAACATTGGGGTGAATAGATATTCAGATTGGGTTTTCTTCATGGAGTAGTATAGTAGGAGGGGAAATTGTTGGATAAGCGCCATTCACATCTGGGAGCCCTCCACCCTTGTGTTTATCATGCCGAGACATCGTGGTTGTTCGAAGAGGAGTAGGGGAGAACATATTCTAGTGGTTCGACCTATTTCCTCGGTCGCAGGTAGTGAGATTTCGCACAGTCACAAAAAGAGGTCCATATCTCCATCTCTCAGCTCGACTCAGAAGCAGGAAAGTGGTCACACCTCCTCTGGGTGGGGCTGCAAAATATAATGGTTTAATAGAAGAGGGTGCTCCTTGGGTTATGCCCCAAATTCCTTCTCGGGATGGAATTCTTCAGAAATTGCACAACCCAACTCTCATCATGGTAACTCTCATCGAACTCAAGAAGCTATCTTCAGGGCCTACAACTACTTGTCCATCTGAAGCACCCTCCTATGACAAGCATAGCGCTTTCACAAAGGAGGATTACCAACATATTTTTGAAGCCCTATCCAATCTTCAACAATTGATATTTGAGCTGTGGAGCGAGGTTCATGATGTTCCATTCCGACTTGAGCTCTTGGAACACCGCATCTCTCTAGAAACAAACATAGATACTGAGTGAGATGCCTCTTCAACTCTTTCAATAGTCAGAGTGGCGATGCCCATCCTCCTTCCTCTGGGACAAAATTGACATCGAGCTTGATGGTCACCAGGTTCAACATTTTGGTTACTAGTTTTTCTAGTTTATATTGGCCCAAGTTGATCAATATTTCTAGTAGTTTAATGACCAAGATTAGACCACATATTCATGTTTTATTTCTGCACTTGGCTATGTTAGAAAATCTTTTTGATATCTTAGTTTCTTGGCTTTGTTATAATTATGTGGACATAGGAAGCACAATAATGAAAAATCAACTGGAGTAGAGTTGGTCTCCCATGGTGGGAACTCTGTCTCCACCAAAAACTTGCAATTTTGTAACAATTTTACATGGAAGGTAGTTTACAGATCACTTACTTACAAAAAAAAAAAAAATTAAATTATGAAGAAAATTAAAAAAATGTTGAAAAAATATGAAGTAAATATTCTGAATAAAATATATTTAATAAATTAGAGACAAAAATTTAATAAAAAAAAATGAATATTTATTAAAACCACATAATAAACAAAACATTAATTCTCCAAAAATTTAATTTATCCACAATTTTACCCCATCTCCTATTTGCTAAAATGTATATACTTTTCATTTATTCTCTACTTTCTATGGTATGTGTTAGTTACATTACAAGAAACATTCCAAATAGAAGAAACTTTCAACTTACTAACTACCAATGCATAAAACTATTCATTGCAAACACTCATAAAGTACATAACATTTCATTAAAAACATATTTAATAATATTGCATCTTTTAACACTCCCCATTCAATACATAGTTTCTGATTCTTACCTTGACTATATAACTCAACGTCCCAATTTACCTTGTAATACCTATCTAGTTGCAATATTCAATACAATAAACTCCATATTTGACATCTCTAAAATCACCATGTTGCATACTCATCAACTCCCCCTGAGAGATCTCTCCCCCAAGTCCCCAAAACTTAGCATTGCAACTCCTCCATATGATCCATGGACACTTAGAAAGTTGAACCAAGCCATCTACCGGGTTAATTGTGGGAATATCTAAAATGCTTTGAAACCATGTAGAAATTTCATGAAATGAAATTTTAGAAATTTCACCTCAATATTGAGGTTTCCTGGATCTATTTCTTGTGAACTTTTAGATTTAGGGTTGGTATGGAACATTAAATTACAAAAATAATATTTCACTTCTCTTCAACCCAATTTCACATGGCAGCCCAAGAGAATAAGTGTACTTTAATACCATAATGTTACAGCCCTTAGAGCACACTTTTTCAAACATATAAAAAATCTGAATTATTTTACTACAATATATCATAACTATAGTAAATTAACTCCTCTATCTTCAATATGTGTGTTAAATCACTTAACCAATTCAACTACATGTTCATGAACAACAAGTGCTAGAATATACTCAATCAAGAAGATATCATAACTTGAAAATTGAAACTGCATGCACACAATATTTGGATAGTTGGAAACTTCACACACACACGCACACACAATAGATGAAGTACAAGTTGTTGAACTTATATTATATTAAGAGGGGGAGGTGAATCAATATAAGATATTTTTTACTTTAAATGAACATTCATCAATCATTCATCAACTTTAAAACAATAAATGCATGTAAACTCAAATCACAATACATCGAGTTTAATTTGGAAACCCTTTTGAGAGAAAAACACAAAAACTTATCTTTATAAATTTATGTAGGCACCAACCTACTATTACAAATCGTATAGGCACCAACCTACTAGAGACACCAATATCTTCAACTAAACACCAACTCAACAAGATATTGTGTAGGCACCAACCTCTAGAGACATCTATCTCCTCAACTGAGCACCAACTCAGTAAGACCTGTATAGACACCAATCTAAGATCTTCATGCATAGAGTACTTCTGAATTCACTTGCATGCTTCATGCATTTTACAACATCCTCATAACCTTAAATTTCATGATCCAACGCCTCTCTTTGCTTCATACCCCAGACATAGCTTTAAACCCTAGTCATATTTATCCTTCATGCCCTAGAAAACCTCATAACATCATTCCTAGAATACAATTCTAGACTACAGCATAAGAACTTCAGTAAAACATTCTTTGTAGCATCATAGACCTTATTCCTTCATAGAAAACCCTTAAAACTCCAAGAAAATTCCTCTTGCGCACCTTTAGACCCCAACAATACTCCTCATCTCCTCTTGCACACCTCATATATCTTATGCGCACTTGTGCTTTATTTTCTTTCTTGGATACTCTTCAAATGCGCACATCTATCATGTATTTATATTATTTTTTCATTCACTTATGGGGCCAACTTGTAAAACTGGTTGGGCCGACCTGTACTTTCTCGTTGGGCCGACCTGACAAAATCTTTCATATCTCCTCATTCTTATGGAGTTAGAGGGAGTTCCATATACCATTGGAAAGGTCTCGTAAAAAAATTTTCAACCATATATCTTATGCTCCCATTTGAGCTAGGTATTCAGAGTAAAAAGGCCTTCAAAGATAGGGTATCCAAACTGAGCATACAAAATCAAAAAACAATATTTCCAACAGTATCCATATTGCAATATTTATCTTGGACATTTGTAGTATCGTCTTCTCTTTGACATCAATGGAAACAATATTTCCAACAATCTCCCCCCTTTGTCATTGATCACAACCCTTAGTCAATTCTATAATACTCCCCCTATCTGCAATTTCTTCCTTTGTCTACAACTTCTCCCCATTTGACATCAATGGAAAAGGGATTCTCCCCCCGACCTTGTGCTTCCCTTTACTGACAAGATGAGAGGGATATCACTCCCAAATTTCATCTGAGATATTCAAATATGTCTCTAGGAAGGAGTTTATTAAACATATCTTCAACCCATTCTTTGGTGGAAATGTATTCCAACTTGACACTTTGCTCGACTACTTGTTCTCTTAGAAAGTGGTACTTGATGGGAATATGCTTCGTCTTTGAGTACATAACATCATTATTTGAAATGTTGATTGCACTTGTGTTGTTGCAGATGATTGAGATTGGCTGATCATATTCTACCTTGATATCCTTTAGTGTCTGCTTCATCCAAATAACTTGTTTGCTACATGTTGTTGCTGCAAAGTATTCAAATTTTGTTGTGGATAGAGAGAATGAAGTTTGCTTCTTGCTCAACCATGATACTAGGTAGTTGCCTAGAAATAATTCTCCTCCACTTGAACTTTTCTTGTCATCAATACTTCTTGCATAATATACATCTATATATGTTGTTAGAGTGAAGTCCTTACTTCTTGAATACCACAAGCCAAATTCCAATGTGCCCTTCATATATATGAATATTCTTTTTACTACTTGCACACGTGTCTCCTTTGGTGCATATTGAAATCTTGCAACCAATTCTATTACTTGCATGATGTTTGGCCTTGATGTTGTCACGTATAGTAGGCTGCCAATCATTGACCTATACAATGTTTGATTTTCTTATGGAGATTCATCATCTTTTCTCAACTTACATCCTGTGATCATGGGTGTACTGACGGGTGCATAATCTTCCATTCCAAATTTCTTCAACATTTCCTTGATATATTTGGTATGACAAATGAATATGACTTTGTTGGATTGAGAAATCCACAACCCTAGAAAGAACGAAAATTCTCCAAGCATGGACATCTCAAATTCATTTTGCATTTCTTCTGCAAAATTTTGGCTCATTCTATCGACATTACTTCCAAATATGATATCATACACATAAACCACAATGATTAACATATTTTCATTGTCAGTTTTGATGTAAAGATTGTTGTCTACAACTCCTCTTTCAAAACCTTTTTGTTGTAAGTATTTGTCAAGTCTTGAATACTAAGCTTCGGGAGCTTGGTTTAGTCCATAGAGTGATTTCTTCAGTTTGCAGACATGATCTTTGTTTTTTGACAATCAAAATCATGCAAATGCCAAACACATTCTCATTTCTTCTAATCTTGCAATTGGAGCAAAGGTTTCTTCAAAGTCAATATCCTCAACTTGAGCATACCCTTTACATACCAATCTTGCTTTATTTATTACTACTTGTTCATCTTCATCCAATTTGTTTTTGAAGACCCATCTGGTGCCAATCACATTCTTGTCTTTTGTTCTGGGCACAAGTTCTCATGTCTCATTCTTCTCAATATGATTTAGTTATTCTTTCATAGCATTAACCCAATGGTTATCTTCACTAGCTTGTGCAAAGTTCTTGGGATCTATTTTAGATAGAAAAGAAAAGTTCAATCTTCTTCTAGTCTAAAATCATGTATCCATATCACCAAGAATTTGATTTTCTAGATGATGCTTTTGAACAAATATGGATGGTGTCTTTGGATCTTGGAATTCTATTTCTTCTCGTTCTTTCTTTTATTCTTCTTCTTCTTCTTCGTTTTCTCGTTCTCTGTAGATTGTCTCCTCTAGATATTCATTTTTTGTGACTTTTATTTTTGAGATATTTCTTTATCCACTCTTACATCGATACTGTATACAACCTTGTATAGTATTATGTTGTATCATTTGTAGGCCTTGCTTCCATATTCATATCCAAGAAAGATACATTCATCTATTATGGAATCAAACTTGCCTAAATTATTTTCATTTCTCTTTATATAACACTTTCTCCCACATACTTTGAAGTATTTGACTGTAGCTAGTCTACCTTTCCATAATTCATAAGGTGCTTGTTATTGTTCACTATAATTTGTGCTCTATTCAAAATGTAGATTGTTGTGTTGATTGCTTCTCTCCAAAAGGTGTTTGGTAGTTTGGCTTCATTAAACATTGTTCTAGCCATTTCTTGTATAGTTCTATTCTTCCTTTATACAACTCCATTAGTTGTAGAGTCCTTGCTTCCGAAAAATCTCTCTTGATTCCATGATTCTCATAGAATTCATCAAATTCATAAGAGGTAAACTCATCTCCTTTGTCTGATCTTAAGCACTTGATTTTTAAATCAGTCTCATTTTCAACTAGGGATTTGAAAGCCTTAAACTTCTCAAATGCTTCAGATTTTTCTGTAAGAAATGTAACCCATGTCATTCTTATGTAATCGTCAACAAGAAATATAAAATAACTCTCACCTTTTCAAGTTTGTGTTCTTGTTGTCCTGCAAAGGTCTGTGTGTACAAGTTCCAATGGAGTTGATGTTGAGTACTCCTTTGTTTTGAAACTAACTCTCGTCTACTTCTTGTGCTAACATGGCTTGCAAATAGTATTGGTAGGTTTTGAGATCCTTGGCATATCTCTTACTTCTTGTGTCTTGCTGAGTTTTACTATATTGTCAAAGTTTATATGACGCATCCTTCTATGCCATAACCAACTTTTGTTTACTTGTCCCATACAACATTTTTATCCTTTGACTTCATCGAGAATGTATACATTACTTGGGGTTCTATTTTAATTTTCCACTAATCTTCTTGAACCTTGTTTCCTTATCTCACATCCTTTAGAATTAAATGTGAGGTTGTAACCTTGATTACACATTTGACTGATACTTAGAAGATTGTGTTTTAACCCTTCAACATACAAGACATTCTGTTTTTTAGTCTTTCGATTATCAAGACTAATGGTACCTTTTCCAACTATCAATGTAGAAACATTATCCCCAAAGGTAACATTGCCTCCTTTTTCTTCCTTTAGGGTGAGAAATTTGTTCTGATCCCCTATCATGTGTTTTGAACATTCACTATCATTGTACCATTGGATTCCTTTGTCTTAAGCATACATTGCTAGTCCACATTCTTCCTTCTTTGGATATTCTTGCTTCCTTTTCCACACCTTTGTGTATTCTTCTCTATTCTTGGTAAGAACATATTATTCCTTGTTTTGTTTATGAGACTTTATTATGATGCTTCTACAAGCACGTTCTATGTGCCCATGGTTATTTCACTTATAACATTCAATATTGTAATCAAGTAGGGGAGCAAATGAATTGTAGTTTCTATCAATAAACCCATGATAATTTTTTTTTTTTTTTTGCTCACATAATCATTCTTTGAGGTCTTATAAGAGCCTCTATTTATATCTCTCACATGATCACTTCTTGAATATGCTCTACAATCTAGTGCTTTATGACCAAAATTATTGTAAGAAAAATAATATCCAAGAAATAGATTTTGGCATCGAGTGTTGAAAGGCCTTCTTTGTGGAACAACTCTTCTAAAATCATTCTTGTTTTTCTTGTGAGAAGAATCAGGTTTTTGTTGGTCATCATTTCCTTTCCTTCCACTACTTTTATTGTTGATGGAGCCTTTGAGAGTATTAGCATAGATTTTATGGTTTTCTTCATTTTACTTTTCTGATGGCTTTGTGACTTTAGTGCTTGCATCTCCCTCAAGGGTCTATTGTTTTTCATTGTAGCCAAGACCTGTCTTAATGAATGGTGACCTTTAGTAACTGAGAATATTATCTAATATTTTAGCGCTCTTTCCAACATTCAAGATTCTACTCAACTGATCAATTGTTATTTTCTAGTTACTTTATTAAGGAAACAATTTCAGCCTCTAACTTCTCATAATTTTCTTCCTTTTCTTTCAGCTGGCTTCTCACCACTTCTTCTATCATTTTTTCCTCTTCTAGTTGAGTCTTCAGGATGCTAACTATTTTTTCTTGTTTCATCAAGATCATGGTCCTTATTTTCATATTTTTGCAATTTCTCTTTTTGTTTTTTATTCTTTCCCTCGAGTCTGTCTATCTATTCTAAGGCACTATTAAGTTCTGCTTCAAGATTCACTTCCCCATCAATGTATTCTTCTTCTGAATCTGATTTTTTTTTTTTTTTCCNTTGTCTTCATTTTCGGTATTAGTAGATTTTGTTTCCACGGCCATGAAGAGGAATTATTCTTTTTCAATCTCACAAACATATCTATCACTTTCTTCAGACAAGCTATTGTCCTCTTTAGAGTAAAAACTCTTCTTCTTAGCATACTTTCCTCTTTTGCGTGTATAGGGTTTGTTTTTATTGTTATGTTCTTCTTCATCATTGTTGTATTTATCACCATTGTCTTCCCTTTTTGCACATGGAAATTTAACAACAAAATGTCCTACTCTACCACAATTAAAACATTTGAAGGGTAGATTACCTTTGTATTTTCCAGATCCTCTTTTTAGCTTTCTCACTAATTGTGCTTCTTCTACATCTGATTCATGGCTAGAACAATCACAAGATTTGTGTCCTTTGTATTCTTTCATGCTTTGAAAGATGCTTCCTTCTGTGATGGCTTTTGTTTTCTGTCAACATCTCATATGCAGTGAGAATCCCATGCAACTTATCCATCGTTAGTTTCTCTAGATCCTCCATTTATTGAATGGCAGAGAACTTGGCATCAAATCCTAAGGGGAGTGACCTTAGCACCTTTTTAAAAATCATTGGTTCTTCAACCTTCTCACCAATTCCTCTGATGGTGTTGACAATTTCATCCACACCGAGAAAATAGGCTGCAACATTTTCTCCGTCTTTCATTTTTAAACTCTCGAAATATCTTCTATGAGTTTGGAGCTTTTCTTTCTTCATCTTGTAATCACATTTGTATATTTTTTTAATTTTGTCCCAAATATATTTTGTCGATTCACAGTGCATCACCTTGAAAATTATGATTTTTATAGACCATGCAAGATGGCATTCATGGATTTTGCATTATTTTCATTAGGTTTCTTCCCAATCACATCTGTTGGAGGATTTGTTGGGGCTATATAACTAGTCATTAGTGATTTATAAATATCGAAAACAAGGGCCATTAGATATGTTCCCATCCTTATTCTCTAGAAGGCGTAGTTTGTTCCGTCAAACAATGGAGCCATGTTTGTGGATAAACCTTCTTGAATAGCCATGTGTTCTCCCGAGATATTCCTTCCATCGGTTAGAATATTTGCAAAGGAACATGCTCTAATACCAATTGTTGAACTTATGCTTATACTGAGAGGGGGGGTGAATCAATATAAGATACTTTTTAATTTAAATGAGCATTCAACAATCATTCATTAACTTTAAAACAATAAAAACATGCAAACTCAAATCACAATACACAGAGTTTAATTTGGAAACCCCTGTGCGAGAAAACCACAAAACTTATCTTTATAAATGTCTATAGGAACCAACCTAATAGAGACACCAATCTCTTCAGCTGAGCACCGATTTAACAAGATATTGTGTAGGCACCAAACTATTGGAGACACCAATCTCCTCAGTTGAGCACCAACTCAGTAAGACTTATATAGGCACCAATCTAAGATCTTCATATACAATGTACTTATTACTTCACTTGCATGATTCATACTTCATGCATTTCACAACATCATCATACCCTTAACTTTCATGCTCTAGTGCCTCTCCTTGCTTCATACCCCAGACATAGCTTCAAACCATATTCATATTTATCCTTCATGCCCTAGCAAACCTCATAGCATCATTCCCATAATATAATTCTAGACTACAACATGAAAACCTCAAAACAATTCACTTTGCAGTGTCATAGACCTTAGTACTTCATAACACACCCTTAAAAATCCAAGAAAACACCTCTTGCACACCTTTAGACCCCAATAATACTCCCCATATCCTCTTGCACACCTTAGATATCTTCTGCGTACTTCTGCTTGCTCTTCTTTCTTGGATACTCTTCAAATGCACACATCTATAATGTATTTATAGTATTTACGTGTTCACTTATGGGGTTGACTTGTAAAACTAGTTGGGCCAATTGTACTTTCTAGTTGGGCCTTCTGCTAGAATATTTAATATCTCCTCATTCTTTTGAAGTTAGAGGGAATGCCATATACCTTTAGAAAGCTCTTGGAATAATAATTTTCAACCATATATCCTATGCTTTCATTTGCGATATGTATTTAAAGTAAAAAAGTCTTAAAAGATAGGGTATCAATTGAGCATAAAAAATACAAAAAACAATATTTCCAACAATATCCATATTGCAATATTTATCTTGGACATATGTAGTCTCCCCTTATCTTTGAAATCAATTACAACAATATTTCCAACATAAGTACATACAACAAATTTTTCAGAAGGTTGGTACAAGCCAAGCTCTCTAAACCCTAGGTAGGGGAACCATAAGAAAAACCTAGCCACCAACTCCTAGCTAAGATTCACTCCTAACCAAAGATGGTCACTCCACTAAACATTCTCAATAAGCTAGCATCATCACCATGACCATCAAGTCCTCCTCAATACCTACACTTTCATCCCGCAAGTGTATAAGACATTTTCTCTTCTCCTCCACAACAAGAATAAAAAGTAGCACTAGGTTTCCAAGTGCCACAAAACCCTAGTCTTCTTCTCTCAAAAGAGCTACAACATAAAATTGTATATTTTCCCCTCGAGGGTTTAACACAAATTCTAGTATTGTTGTCCTCCTTAGGGTGAAACGATGATCCTAGAATTTCCCTTGAAAATATTTTAAGAACAAATGTCCAAGACAAAGAGAAAAAAATACATGAAGAAGATTACAAGAAGACAAGTTCGCCCTAGATTCACATCTCTAGAGTCAAGTGTGTGATCTACAAGAATGAACAAGTACAAGTCTAAGTACAAGTGAATGAAATGAATCTATCCTCCCTCTATTTATATGAGAGGTGAGCGAGGCCAAAAATGCAAAGTGGACGTAGTCCACTACAATCAACCTAACTCTACACAAGGTAGGCCCATGTGTGGAGCACTCCAACTCTAGGTTGCACATGTCAAGATCCAAGTCATGTACATCTAACAAGAAAGGATCCATGGCTAAACACTATTCAAGAAAGGTCCAACATTCCACCTCCATGGGTCTCCAAATGATGTAGGAGCTTCTTTGGTTCTGGGCAATCCGCATCACCCAAAAACATTTCAATTATGTACAAGTTCAATTAGGACGAATAAAGATTGCTGCAAATCTACTTTGTAGCTTGTGCTATGGCTCCTTGTTACAAATAATAGTGCTACGATTTGTGCCCAAATGACAAATGATATTTTTGCGACTCCTATGCTGCAACTCCACGCTATAGGAAATATGATGCAACTTGATCCAGGTGGATTTTGTGACCGGAAACTTTGTTTTCTTAAATTCTAATGAAAAGGACTCCATTGCGAAGAGATCAATGAGATATTTCCAATGCAAATTGAACGAGATCAAACAGACATCATATGAAAAATTTATTTCCTTCGAAAGTTGAAGGTAAAACATGTGCAAAGGTTGACATGTGGCACACCCAGAGAATGACACATGACACACCCAAAGGCTGACACATGGCATACTCCAGGATGACATGGGGTACACTCAAAGGATGAAATGTGGCACAATATGATAGGCTAATGTGGCATGACAGGTGGCAGTATGACATGATGATGTGGCATTGAGGTGGCGTTGACTGTGCGATGACATGGCAGGTGACTGTGTTTTGATGATGTGGAGTTTGAATAAACCATAAAACCTTATATTATTTAAATAATAATAATCCCATATATTATTTAAATAAAGTGGAGTCCATGAACCATATGAAGGTTTTATTCATGTAAATAGGTGATATGAATATTTCGTGGGATTCAAACTACAATTTTCTCTACTAAACTCCATAATTTTATCCATCAAATAACCATATAATAATCTGCATATATGGTTTGGATTTGGGTCTAAACACTATGGTATAATTGCATGCCTTGAAAGACATGGAAACAAATCAAATTTTCATATATATATATATATGGGTATTTGGTTAATCAAATATTCAACGACCATAAAAATTGGATCGAATGTATTTTGAATTATCAACCTTTGTTATATAAACAAAGACATTTTTCCATGGCATTGCATGGTTCATTTTGTAAATAATTGCTATGGTATTTTTGTAAATGCAGAGGTATTTCGTGCATAAAATGCTTTGGAGAAGTGGGTTTTAGGCCTAGTTTTGGTAGTCAAGCTGTGGAGGTGATTTTTCCATTGTGCCAGAGCCTTGTAGCAGAGTTGGAGACAACATTTTATGTAGGTTGGGATATTTTTGATGTAATCTAAGCATTTGAACATCATTAATAAAACAATCACTCATTGAAAGTAGACCTAGAGACATAGCCCAAGAGGGTTGAAATTTGTTATCAACCTTGTCTTTGTCTCTTCTTTATTATTTATGATATTCTTCCCTTTAATTTCATAATTCTTAATTGTTCATTAAGTGCTAATTGAGTATTGAGAAAAAATTAATTCACTTTTATAACTTGCAAATAAGTTACATTTTCAGATCACAATTCCATGCTACATGAAATACTTTGCAACTCCACACTATTGGAAATGTGTTGCAACTCCACGCTATAGGGAATATGTTGCAATTCCACTCCATGTGTCTCAGGAAGATAAAACACCAAGTGGAAATCGTTGGTGAAAGAAGAGGGAACAAATTTTGAATTGGAAAACGACTGGGAAGCTAACAATCATAGTTGTTCATCTCCTCGACGGATGGAAACAAATCGACAAGAGAAGAATTGGGGATAAAAATGGAGAAGAAAGGAGATGAAGGGGTTGATCATTTTAGTGAAGAAGTGAATTGAGATTTATTGGGGGTTGATTGAAGTGGTCCAGATTGCCACAAAGAACGAGATTGAGAAAATATTGTATCATGCAATGAAGGATTGTATCTATTAACCACATTGTAAACAAAGGAGTTATGAAATAAATGATCAAGGAAAAAAATCATATCCTATTCGTTTGCTTCTGGTTGTAATCAAATTCTTCTATTTCTGTCTAAAAATACCAGTAAATGAGTTTTTTTTAAATGTTCAAGAAATGAATTTCTTTGTGCATTTTGAAGGTAGATCATGGTCCTGTAGGTGTTAGAATTGTTGCAGGTTCCTGCTACTCCGTCAAGTGGTATCAGAGCGGGTTCAGTTCCTGAGTTGTGAGAGAATAGTTCCCAGAGGTAAGTCTTGGGAATGTTGGTCCGAGTGAGGGTTGCAAGACAACTCGTAAGGATGCCATCGCGAAGAGCAGGAGAAACATGAGGAGGTGTGAGGAATAGAGAACTTGAAGAGTTAAGAAGAAGAATAGAAGAAATGGAAAATCTGAGTTAGATTCAAAACCCGAGGAAGATATTGAAGTTGAACAAAATGTCAAGGAAGGAGACCGAGCAATGTGTTTGATTTCCTTATTGAGTAATAAAGGTAGCATGAGGGTTGAATTTTTGTGCTATGCTGGTAGTATAATGGATGAAACTCTTATAGATGGGATAGGAGAGATCGAAAGATACTTCGAGTATGAGAATGTTCAAGATCCCAATCATGTTCATTTTTCCATTACAAAGTTGAAATGACATGCTGCAATTTGGTGGGATATGTTGCAGAAGGATAGAGTAGATAATATATTAGAGACGATTAAAACTTGTAAGAAGATGGCTAGTAAAATCAAAGATAAATTTTTACTTGTTTACTACCAATAGAACTTGTGTAGACAAGTACAAAATCTTAGGCAGAAAGAGACATTGATGCGTGAATATAATGAAGAATTCTTCAAGCTGTCACTCAGATCAAGGATAAAAGAACGAGAGTATCAAAGAGTGTAAAGTTATGTGAATGGGACGAAGTATCAGATTCAAGATGAGATTAGTACACATTACTTTCATAATGTAGATGAATCCTATTAGGCTGCCTTGAAAGTGGAAGAAAATATTGACAAAATATTGCGCCAGAAGTTTGAGGGAAAAGGAACTAGAGGCAAAAGTAGAACACATGCTACTAAATACAATGAGAAGGAGGATGAAGCAACCAACAATCAAAATACAAGAGGAATAAGTGCTATCAGAAGCATAGGTTTTGGCCGAGGTAAGTATGTGATTTTATGTTATAGATGTGGTGTAGAGGGTCACAAAGAATTATAATGTCCGGAGAGACAAAACACAATGAGAAGAAATGAATCTAGGACACAAGTCACCCGGGAAGATGAGACAATGATTGTTGGTGGGAATGCGAAAGTAATTCAACAAGAACAAGGAGGAAACCTGATGTTGAGAAGAGTATCACTCAAGCCTAAGACAAAGGAAGAAGAATATCTTGAACATTGAAAGGGAGTGTTCAAAACTAAATGTAAATTTCAGGATAAGTGTTTTCATCTTATCATTGATGGAGAAGGTACAAAAAATTTGGTATCCACTAAAGTAATGGAGAAATTGAAGTTGAAAGTAATTCCACATCCTAGTCCATACTGAGTTTCATGGTTGTAAAAAGGACAAGAAGTGACTGTGACTGAGCAATGCTTATAGAATTTCCACATTGGAAGTTTCAACGAATAAGTTTTATGTGATGTAATAGAGATAGATGCATGCCATGTATTACTTGGGAGACCATGTATGTTTGATAAAAAGGTATTCCACAATGGTAAAGATAATTCATATGAATTTTTCAAGGATGGACAACATTATAAGTTGGTACTAATGTTGGAAAAGGTTATGGCCAACAACAGTAACAAGGGTATGGAAAACAATAACAACAAAGTTATGGACAATAGTAACAACAAGAATGTGCATAAAAATAACAACCGAATCATGTTATGTTCTTCTAAAGAGTTTCTAAGAGAGCTTAAATATAGTGGTTGTTGTTTGGCCATAATGCCAAAAAGGATTCAAGAGACTGAGAAAAGGGATTTTATATCAGTTGAGATTAAACACTTGTTGAAAGAATTTAAGGAAATTGTAGTAGATGACTCACCAATAGGGTTACCTCCATTGAGAAGTATATCACATCATATCGAATTGATACCAGGATCGAGTTTTCCAAATAAATTACCTTATCGAATGACTACAACAGAGAGTGAAGAGGTAAATAGGAAAGTACAAGAGTTACTTGATAGAGGATTAATTCGAGAAAGTTTGAATCCTTGTGTAGTACCAACAATTTTTACACCGAAAACGAATGGTGAGTGGAAGATGTGTACAAATTCATGGGCCATTAATAAGATTACCATAAAGTAGAGGTTTCCTTTACCAAGAATGGATGATCTTATGAACTATTTAAGTGGTGTTGAGTACTTCACAAATATTGATTTGAAGAGTGGTTATCATCAAATTTGGATAAGGGAAGGTGATGAATGGAAGACAATGTTCAAGACAAAAGATGGGTTGTTCAAGTGGTTAGTTATGTCATTTGGGTTAACTAATGCACCTAGTACGTTCATGAGGCTGATGAATGAAGTTTTGAAACCGTTTTTGGGAAAATTTGTTGTCATATACTTAGATGACATTTTGATTTTCAGCAGGATAAAAGAGGAACATTTGGAGCATGTGAATAAATTTTTACAATGATTCAAAGAGGATGCATTGTTGATAAATCTAAAGAAGTGTATGTTCTTTCAAAAGGAGATTGTATACTTGGGTTTTTTGGTTTCCAAAGAAGGTTTAAATATGGATTCTGAGAAGGTAAAATAAATTTTGGATTGACCGACACCTAAATGCACTTTTGATGTGCGAAGTTTCCATGGACTGACGAGTTTCTATAGGAAGTTCATTAGAAATTTCAGTCATATTTGTGCACCTCTTACTAAATGCATGAAGAAAGGAACATTCCAGTGGACAACAACAACACCGAAGTCATTTGAGGACTTGAATAAAAACGTGACAAAACAACCAGTGTTGGCACTTCCATATTTCAATAAGGTATTTCAAGTAGACCGTGATACAAGTGGGATAGTAATTGGAGCAGTTTTGAGCCAAGAAGGTAGACTGATAACATTTTTCAGTGAGAATTTGAATGAAGCAAGGAAGAAATACTTTGTTTATAATTAAGAATTTTATGCTAACATCCAGGCCTTGAAGAAGTGGCGACATTACTTGCTTCCAGAGGAGTTTGTTTTGTTTACTAATCACAAGGCATTGCAGTACATTAACAACCAAGGTAAATTGAATCAGAAGAATTCTAACTGGGTAGAATTTTTACAAATTTATATATTTGTTTTGAAACACAGGTTAGGGAAATCAAACAAGGTTGCTGATGCATTGAGTCATAAGACATTATTTCTAAACACCATGTCAGTTGCAGTGGTAAGTTTGGAATGTGTGAAAGGGTTGTATGAAGAGGATGCATAATTTGCAGAGGCTTGCAAAGAATGCAAAGAACCATGGAGTATGGAACAAACACCATTCTTGGATTACTATATTCAACAAGGATTATTGTTTAAGAACCAACGGTTGTGTATTCCACATAGTTCATTAAGGTTGAATATCATTAGAGAGTTGCACTTTGGCAGTTTAGGAGGACATTGTGGCATGGAAAAGACCAAAACATTCGTGAAAGAATGATACTTTTTTACCATCATCTAAAAAGATGTCAGAAAATGTGTTGAGGGTTGTAGAGTTTGTCAATTAGCCAAAGGTAGAAGCCAAAATACATGAATTTACACTCCATTGTCAATACCTGAAAGACTATGGGAATATGTAAACATGGATTTTATTTTGGAACTACCCATGACACATAGGAAGATGATTATGTGATGGTGGTAGTATTGGTTTTAAAAAATAACACATTTTGTAGAATTTAATAAGATGAGTGATGCTAGTGAAGTAGTTGCATTATTTTTTAGAGAAGTGGTAAAGTTACATGGTCTACCGAGGAGTATTACTTCAGACCGAGACACAATATTTCTTGGTCACTTTTGGAGAACACTTTGGAAAAATTGGGTTCTAAGTTGCTATACAGTTTGGCCTATCATCCACAAACAGATAGGCAGACCAAGGTAGTCAATTGAAGTTTAGGAAACTTATTGAGAATCTTGAGTGGTGAAAATCCTAGTCAGTGGGATTTAGTTTTGGTACAAGATGAATTCACTTACAATGATTCAGTGAAAATATCTACAGGGAAGAGCCCATTTCAAATTGTTTATGGCAGACCACCTAAATGGGTGGTAGATTTGGTTGATATACCAGATCTAGGAGATAAAAGGAGTGCCAATGCAAGTGATTTTGCAGATAGTATGTGGGAACTGCATGAGTAGGTGAAGTAGAAACTACAGACAAACAATATCCAATATAAATAGAGGAAATATTTGTGACGAAGGTAGAAAATATTTAAAGAAGTTGAGTTAGTCATGGCTCACTTGAGAAAGGAACGATTTCCCAGAGGCACCTATAATAAAATTAAGTATAAGAAATTAGGATCATGAATAATCTTGAAGAAAATTTATGATAATAATTATCAATTGGAACTTCCAAACAAGTTCGATATATCTCCAACATTCAATGTTGTTGATTTGTATGAGTTTCATGAAGGATAAAAAAGTGCTAATGAAGGTACTCTGAATGGATGGAAACAACAATTACCAGTCAAGAAAGCTGAAGAAGTGGAAGAAATTTTGGCCACAAGGATTGGTAGAAAAACTCGCAACAAGGAATATATAGAATATTTAGTCAAGTGAAAAAACAAAGGGTCTGAGGATGTATTGTGGGTTTCCAAAGAAGAACTAATATGCCTATGAAACACTTCATCCTTTGGAACAATAACCACATGAGTTGGGAGCTCATTTTTTTCTTACCAAGGGTGTCTGATGCATGAGCATCTTTGGTTTTGAGCAATATGCATCACCCAAAAACATTTCAATTATGTACAAGTTCAATTAGGATGAATAAATATGGCTGCAACTCTACTTTGCAACTCATGTTGTGACTCCTTGTTACAAATAACAATTTCGCGACTTGTGCCCAAATGATGAATGACAATGTTGCGACTCCTATGCTACAACTCCATGTTACATGAAATATGCTACAAATCCACACTATAGGAAATATGCTGCAACTCCATGTTATAGGGAATATGCTACAATTTCACTCCATGCATCTCAGAAAGACAAAATTCCAAGTGAAAATCGTCGGTGAAAGAAGACAGAATGAAATTCAAATTGGGAAATGACTGGGCAACAAACAATCATGATTGTTCATCTCCTCAGCGGATGGAAATAGATCGACAAGAAAAGCATTTGGGATAAAAAGGGAGAAGAAAGGAGTTGAAGGGGTTGATAATTTTAGTGAAGAAGTGAATCTAGATTCATTGGAGGTCGATTGAAGTGGTCCAGATCACCACATAGAATGGGATCGTGAAAAGACTGTATCGAGCGATGATGTATTGTATCTATTAACCACATTGTAAATAAAGGTGTTCTAAAATAAATGATCAAGACAATGATTCATAGCTTGTTTGTGTTCTTGTGGTTGTAATCCAATTCTTCTATTTCTGTCTTAAAATAACAGTAAATGAAATTTATGTTAAATATTCAAGAAATGAATTCCATTGTGCATTCTGAAGGCATAGCATGGCCATGTAGGTGTTGGAATCACTGCATGGTCCTGCCACTATGTCACCAAATATCCAATGCTACCTCCTAAGCCACGTGTCCCACTAAGTCCACCTCACCTACACCATTAGTCCTTGACCCAAGTTTCCTAAAGTCAAGTATAAGCCTCCATGAAAGAAACCAAGTGTCCCAATGCGATTTAGGTCTCAAAACCTTCCTCCAAGATGTAAAACACTCCTCCTATGAAATAATTCATTCTCCTAAGAAGGCAACCACCCTCCATGTGCCAACTACATGAAGAAGTCACCAAGATCCATAGGTCTCCATCGCTCCACGGAAGGATGTCACGCAAGCATCAAGAAAAGGAAAATCAATCAATGAGCAAGCTAAATCCAATGTGCATGTCCATCACAATACAACCAACATTCATTCATACACCATGCACCCCACATCGCATGAAGCACCTCCAAGCATGTTGTAAAGACTTTCAGAGTAACCCTAAAATATAACCTTTTTTTAATAGAAATTGTTACAAGATTGTATTAAAGATGCATCGTGGGCCAACCATCCAACAAAGAAGTATATGACAAAAAAGGTTTCAAATCTAAGTTCAACCCTAAAAGCTAATTTTGATAACAATATATTTAGTAATTTCATCTCATTTAGTTGGGGCAATACATATTAAATACTAAAAATAGTGGAGGGTTCCCTTTTCCTCTTGTCATCCACCTCATTTTTCCACATGTCCAAGAAAAATATTAGGGACATCCTCATCTATTCTAAGATCGAAACTATGAACTTTTACAAGATCAAAACTCATAGGTCTCTCAAGATTGAAACACGTGGATTTGATATCTTGTTGAAAAAACAAAGCATAAATAGTAGCATGGGAAAAAATCTATTACACAATTACAAGAATAAAAATAATATTTGTAGAAATAAAGAAACATATATAAAGACATAAAACTAAATACAACAAAAATTCAATTTTACTTACCAACTTGTCCCATGCATCCTTTGAGGTATTCACTTGAATTACAATTGAAACAATATTGTTCCTTAAATGGTAAATAGAGGAAGGTTGTGCCTTCCCATATTTTATCTCTCACTTCGTGAGTTCATTTGTTTGTGTAGCAGTTGGCTTCACCTATTTCCCATTCATAATGTCAAACTTCCAACAATAACATCTCCATCCCATGTTTGCAAATGCTAAACTTATGGCCATCAAATTACCATAGCACATTTTGTGATTGTGCAAGAATGTTCATATCCATCTTTAAGCTCTAATTTTGAAGATTTTGTTTATTATGAAGGAGACTAGGGAACGAGAATTCAATCGGGGAGTTCAAACATTGTGCAAACTAGTTACAATTTCGATACCATGTTGAAAAAATGCAAAAAGTGATATGTAATAAAATACATATGTATTAACAAGAGGACAAAAATTACCATGGTTAAAGGAATATGTATTAAAGCTACATAATAGAGACCAAAATGGGGAGAATATCTGAGACAAATTCTATTACATCAAAACTATTTTCTCTCGAATAGGGAGAGAATAAATCTGCCCACGACGAGCCTACAATCTTAGTCATTCTTCTATTTTTTAGACTGCATCTACCTTTCAATTATACATGATTTATGTCTATAAATCAATTACATCACAAAAAACTTTCCCAATGACAATATATACAATTATTTTTTTGAAATACATAAAACATCTCATTAAATGTAAATTTAATGATATTATTTTTTTAACAGTGAAATCTCATTTTATATATATATATAACTTAGGAGACTTCTCGAACAGAATTGACAAATAGACTTATAAAGAGAATAATTATTTGAGAATAAAAAAGTGGAAGCTTATTAAGACTACTTATGTTTAGAGTCTCAATGTTTAAATAAGCTTTTGCATTAAAAAAAGATAATTTATATATTAATTAGTTCTAATATTATAATTATTATAGTTTAAATTATGCATTTCAAAATTCCAAGTTAGTGGTTTCCTATATTGAATTATAATCGACTTCCCTTACCCTTATGTACACTCCTCACAATTTTCATGGTTTCAAGCTTATATAATTTTCCTAACCTATCCAAGAAATAAAATAGTTACAAAACCCAACTTGCTACCATTTCCTAATTTCAACCTAATATTACCACATCACCATTTCCACTAAGCAACCCTATAGACTAGCTTTCATCAAGTGTAAAATATGTGTTGAATGGTGTTGTCATTGATGTCAAAGTCAATCATTGGTGATCAACATGAAGAAGCCTATGGGTGTACTTGAAGGAGTCTCCAAAGTGGTCCCCTTATGACATAACTTTAAGCATGGCTATCATGGGAAGACACTTTGAAGAATCTCACAAGAATCCCCATAGGTGTGGTCAAGAATCCCCTACAGTCAAGTGAAGAAGCCTACGGATGTCCAAGATCAATATTGCAAGATGGAGATTGTTGAAAGTATTATTTGTGGTCAATTTGGATACCCTATCTTTGATGAAATTTTTACCCTACATAAATAAATCAAATGGAAGAATAAGTTACATGGTTGGAAATATTATTCTGATACCTTTCCAACAGTATATGGAAGCCCCTCTAACTCCCTAGGAATGAGAAGATATGAATTTTTCCATCCAACAACCCAGTCAAAAAATTGAGGTCGACTCAGCTAATTTTTTGGGGAAAATTTACTATAAATATAGGATAGAATTTCACATTTTTTGAGAAACCAATCGAGAGATCAAGTTTGAGGTGCACACAAGGTGTTTTGGGTGTCTTCTAGTGTGCTAGATAAGTCTAAGGGATTCTCTTAAGGTATTTCTTATTCTCAAGGTATGCTATGAGGTTGTGATGTCGCATGCTCTGCTATGAAGTTGTGATATTGTCGTGATGTTTCTGTGAGGTTGTTGGGGTTTATATGTGAACCCAGTTTGTGAGGCTCATATTTTGGATATTTTGGCACATGATTTGAGGTGTATCCTTGGATATCTTGGCACAGGTTTTTATGTGGTTGTTGGGTTTTATATGTGGACCCATGTGGAACTAGGATCTCTATGTGGACCCAGTTTGATGATGATGATGTATCAATGATAGTGACAATGATAGTGACAATGACATGTTGATTATTTTATATACATATTTGAGGGTGGAAGGAAGGGGTAAGAAAAAGGGGGTTGGAGCCTCCTTCCAGTTGGAACATAATCGTGAGTTTAAATGCTATCACTCATACTTTTGAGAATTTCATAATAGTTTAAATTTTGGGAATTTGTTATACGCAGTTAACCTTATAAAGAATTTTCTTATTAATGAATATGATTGAATTGAGTTTTTCATTACAACACTCCTAACTATTATTTATAATGGGTGATTATGGATCATTGCATTTCATACTCATACTTTTCCTATGAATATTACCATGAAACTCTATCAAGAAGTTTCTTAGGGAGGAAAGGTGTTAGGACATGATAGTGAAAAAAAAAAAACATTAATTAAGTTTTATTGTGCATAGGATGTTATGACAACTCCTCATCAACATTGCATTGCATTTATGATGCTATAATAAAGAGTTATTATAACTTGGAGAAAAAAATATTGCCTTCTTATTTGTGTTTCATTATGTTAGTTTTTTTTTTTAATTAAGTAATTTTTTTTAATTAAGTAAAAAACAAGTATTTTTATTACCATCTTTTGAAAATTACGATAATATAATGTTACTACCAAAAGGTTTATCCTTGTAATAGGATCAGTTGATTGGAAAATTCACTACTAGGTCAACGCAATTTTCAATTGTTATACTTTTGAATTTAGAAAAGACAAAGTTATGTTTTCTTGGCCTCCTTACTTGTTCGAATGCAACTCATTGATAATTAGTGTCCCAATGTATGTAGATACATTGATGACGTGCTTCTTGGATTGATCTTGATGCTCTCTCTTGGATGGGCCTTCAAAACTACATCTTTCCCTTTTCTTAACAATATTTGATCTACAAATTTATTTAACATTGGTGGCTTATATATGTTATTAAATATTTGAATATTATTGATTGATAAGATAGTGTTGATTTAGTTCTCTTTCAAGGCCTATGTGATTTGTTATACTATGTATTCTTCCTAAGTCCTTTTATCATTTCTATTATCTTTTTCAACCATTTTCATACGATAATTGTGTCTTCCCTTGTCCTAACCCTTGGTTGCTCCATTTGAATCCATAGTTCTAGTTTTTTGGGTAATTGATGTATGCTTTGAGGATTATTCTTGAGAAATACTAGTTCTTGTCCCCGATGCATTTCTACACCCATGTTGGCCAATCCATTAACTATCCCATTCCTCGATCTCCATATGTGTTGTGTCTATATATTTGAATAGCATGGCCATAATAGTGGAAACAATTTGAGAAGGTTAAATTAACCCCAAATTTGTTAGGTGTATGTATACATCCCTTCCTAGAAATAATCTTCTTTCTCAATGTTTACTTCAGTCTCCTATTATCAAAGTTTTGATTCTTAGTATGTTATCCAAGGTGAATCCTTTGATCAAAGCCATTACTTCTACACTATTATAATAATCTCTCCTATATTTTGGGTGTAATATCCAATTGGGTTCCTTGAATTGTTTTGAATTATTCTTCCAAACCCATCTCTACCTAAATTTCACATTGTGGTTCCATCAAAGTCCAATGAAATATATTCTAGGCCTAGTACTTTCCATTTGGTTGGGCCATATCCTTTAAATCCAATGTCGTGTTTCGTTTAAGATGAATTGATAGTCTATATCCCCATATAAGAAAACTTGTCTCTACCTTATTCTACTTCCTTTTCATCCTCTTCCTTCATGTTTTTTCTTAGTATGGTCTAGACTATGTTCTTGGATATCTTGTCTTGAACTTGTTTAAGATATCTTCCTATATCTTGGAAAACCTTGATATCACACTCTATCCAAATATCCAATGTCACTAACCTTAGGATGACTATGCTTATCCTTGCTCCCACTTTGGATTTGAAGCTACCTTTTGATCATGTTCAAAGTAGCATTGATATATCTTGTTGAAAGGGAATGCCAAGTCCTATCCCTCTTCATATCCATTTCCACAATATTTTCAAATAAGGGCATTATATATACAAGGGGTTTGGGGATTCTACATTGCTATGAAGCAACACACATAATGAGGGGCACATTTCACATTATTCCTCTTTATATCCATTTCCACAATATTTTCAAATAAGGGCATTATATATACAAGGGGTTTGAGGATTCTACATTGCTATGACACATTACACATTATGAGGGTCATATATGTCCTCTCTTATAGAAATTATCCCATGTTGGATTTCATTTCCATTCCAATTGCCAATAAAAGGTGAATATTTTTGGTTGATTTCTCTAAGTTCCATATTTTATTTGAAATTGAATCTCATTCACTTAAATGTTGTTGATCCATTAATATTATGTAAACTTGATTGACTAAAATTCCCTAGACTCCTCCCAAAATTAGTGCACATATTCCACCCATGTTATCATCCATTTGTTGGTCAGCCTAGATGTTGGTGATTTCCCTGAGTGGGGCGGTAGGGGCGGGGGAGAACTAGTTCGATGAGTCCTCTCGAAAAATGGCAAACATTCCATCCTTAATTTTTCATAACTCATTTTCATAATCAAACATATCTTTTTTTTTTTACATTGTTCTAAATGTGTGAGCCATTAAAGTATTAAGTGATTCTAGGATGCTTTGTGAAGGGATGTTGGGCACATGATTTTCTTTCCATATTTTGTCTGTGTGTGTGTGCCATATCCACATTAGTTTGTTGCACAAGGTTATGTTAAAATGTTCCATTGTCTAGAAACGAAGTCCTGTATAATCAAGCATGTCTCTTTTTCACATTGTTCTAAACTTGAGATCCATTATACTACTAAGTGATTCTAGGGATTCTTAGTGAAGGGATGTTGGGCACATTCCCATAATGTCTCTCTCTCTTTATGCCTTCTCCACATTAGTTTGTTGAGCAAGGTTATGTTGAAATGTTCCTTTTTTTCTTGAAACCAAGTCCTTTGAACACTTTTGAACACATTTGGCATACATGTAATTTTCTATGTTATCAAGGACCATTTATTCTATATTTGTGAGGTTTCCCATAAAAAATGGGCTACTTTTGGCATAGATTATACTTTCTTAGTCTTTTTCACATAATGCAACAATATACAAGTACCAACAACTTAATATCATACATTTCTAATAAGTGATATATTGACGCCATTTCTATTGTCTTAGTATTTTATGCATAAGTTGTTGATGTTTTGTAGTAGAGGGAGGTATTCCCTCCTGGAAAAATTTTCTTAGAGAGGAAGATTCCAAGAAGTCAAAGGAAGACCATTGAACAGTTGAAGAATACTCTAGAATAAAAGTCAGCCCCACAGGAAAATAATAAAGTAAAAAAATAATTTCCAGGAAGAGAAGTCGGCCCTAGTAAAGTGACCCGAAGACTATAAGTAAAGGGAGAAGCCTTTCCATTTGACATACACTCACACAGATATCTCACTCAAGAAAATAAGGCACAATTTTGAGGCAAGGAAGAAGACACAACTACTGCAGTTTCTAGGGTTTCTATATTGGGAAGTTCGTTGGAAGAGGCCGAGTACTCTAGCACTCTCGCTAGGGTTGCTACACAACATATTTCAGGGTTTTGCTTAGTTTTCTAACCTCATTAGGGTTTGACAAGAAGAAGAGATAAGTACTTGTTATCAAGGTTTATTCGTTGTTGGTTTTTCTCTTGTGAATAGAGCTTGTTCATGGTTGTATTGTGTTATCAGAAATATTCTCTCTAAGGAAAGTTGGTTGGGTTTTTCTCCAAGTTTGGGGTTTTCCCAGGATAAATCTTTGTGTCTTCTTGTTCTTGTTTAACTTATTTTAGATCCTACTTATATTTTTAGTATATTGTTGTTGACTGTTAAAAGAAGATCACAGTACTCTAGTAGATCTACTGCTATTGAAAATTTAAGAAAATATAACATGGTATGAGAGCATGAGGGTTGAAGCTAGATTTGACCTAGCACAAGACACCAACAAGAAAAAGTATTGCTAGTTATTGGGGTTTTATAGTGCCAGTGTTGAAGATAAAATTGTACTAGGAAACTCACCTAACCCTAGTGCATGTCTTGAAACCCTAGCGTTGACTTTTTAAGAAGTTTGAAATTTTGGGATTTTTCAGGCCTAGGGTTTATACAAGAAAAAATGATTACCAGTATTAGAGTTGAAGATAGGTTGGATGGAGTAGAAAATTTCAGATCCTAGAAGCATAGAATACTTCTCATTCTATAAGAGAACGAGCTCTTGGATCATTTCAAGCAAGTTCTCCTATAACAAGAATAGGAAGAGGCCAAGGTAAGACATAAGAAAAATGAGATCAAGGCCAAGAGGATCTTGATAGATTCAATCAAGGACCACTTGATACCTAATGTATTAGAATTGAAGACACCAAAGGATATGTTTGATGCCTTAACCAGACTATATGAAAGCAAGCATACAAGTAGGAAGCTAACCCTAAGGCATCAACTATGAAATGTGATGATGAACCAGTCAGATTCAATTTCTACCTACTTCATGAAGATTTCTCAGATCAATGATCAATTAACAACTATTGGAGATTCAGTGGATGATGTAGAGACTGTGACTACAACGTTAAATGACTTTCCTTCTTCTTGGGATGCTTTTGTTCAAGGAATTTGTGCAAGAAGGAAATTTTCCAAATTTGACAAGCTATGCACAAACTGTGTCCAAGAAGAATCAAGATTGACATCCAAGATGTAGAAGACCAATGATGAAGAAAACTAATCTCTTGTTGCTCATGTAAAGAAAAGGAAAGAAATAAGAAACAACAGTCTGAAGAAAAATAGAATATCAGTTCGAGATCACAAGAAGGATGTAACTAATATTATATGTTTCAACTGTCGAAAGTTGGGACACTTTTGTTACCAATGTTCTCAAGGGAAAGGAAAGAGAAAACATCATGCACAAGCAACATATATGGAGGAGTCTACATATCATAAGAAGACAAGGGAAACAAAATATGAAGAGTATGTCTTTATCTCAGCTATAACATGTACCATCACTCAAGGAAGTGATATTTGGCTAGTGGACAGTGGTTCTTCCAAGAACATGAATGGGTTCCAAAATTATCTTACAAATTTGATTGAAAAGAGTTCATCCCTTCAGGTGGAACTTGGAGATGATTCCAAGCATGAAGTAATGGGAGTAGGAGAAGCCTCCGACAAACTTGATTAAGGTAAATCTATTTCAATAAAGTATGTATTACTTGTAAAAGGTTTAAAGAAGAATATTCTCTCTATCTCTTCTTTAGAAGATCGAGGCTTCAGAGTATCTTTTGTTGATGGCCAAGTCCTTCTATGGCCTAACGGTTCAAGTATAGATTCAAATACTGTGATTGGTTTCTGAGAGTGAGGATTGTATAAATTAAAGGGACACTCGACAAAAGCCCTTTTACACAAAAATATTAGCTCTAGTGACCTATGGAAACAAAGACATGCTCACCTTAACTATAGAGCCTTGCTAGTTTTGAGCAAGATGGTTACAGGTCTACCAGATATGCAGGTGGATCATGATGGAGTATACAAAGGATGTACACTTGGGAAGAATTCCAAGGGAATTTTTCCAAGAAGTGACAATAGATCCAAGGGGATCTTGGACATTATACATTCAAGTGTATGCAAGAAAATGATAGTACCATCTCTAGGTAAATTTTTATATTATGTCACTTTTATTGATGATTTCTCACGTAAAACATGGATCTATTTCTTGAAAGAAAAATATGAATTTCAATAAGTTTCAAGAATTCAAGGCTTTTGTTGATGCCTGAATCCGTCAGGACCGAAACAGATGTTGATTTTTCAATAGGCAAGGTTTAAGCATGAAGTTCATTCCATTTTAGCATTTTACTTAAACCATAAAATCATTTGTTGCAGAAACCAACATCACAAGAAGAAACACCAAGCACAAGTACACAAGAATTATCCTGGGAAACCCTTCTCAATAAGGGAAGAAAACCCAACCAATCCTTTGCTATATTATTCAAGAGAAATACCTCCACCACCAAGAAAAAATAGCGTACAAAAGGGTGCTTACAAACCCTAGAAGACTAGCGCCCAAGAGAGGTGCACACTTTTCCCAAGTAGATGTACTTGTTGAAATTTCCAAACTCACACTTAAGATATGATTCCTCAATGGAGAATTTTTCCTTTACTTATATTAGACTAAACCTGTCAACACAAGTGTCTATTGGCACAACAGGGCCGACCTCACTATCTCACAATATAATTAATAATTACGAGATTAATTATCTTTTACATTAAGGTGGGGCCGACCTGTACCCTTTACATTACAATTAGGGTTACATGTAAGTCTGACTCTTGAAAAATATAGCAAGGGATCTCATACACCCACTAGTGCTCAACCACTAGGGTCACATCCATAGTTATTTCCATATCTCTATCTCACTGTGTCTCACATGAGAACCACACTCACTATTGCTCAACCACTAGGATCACATTCACCTGTGCTCATCCATAGTCAGGCCCAACTCAATAGATCTTCTTTCCCACTGCATTACACAGGAGAGTGATTTGGATTTCATCATCTCAACTCTCTGCTCAGAGGAGGCTAATACATCGTTTTCATCTCTGTCTCAGAACAATGCACCCAACTCATGGGAATTCAAACATTCACCTTGTGCTCAGCCATAGGTATGTCTAACTCAAAATATCTTCTTTCTCACTGCATTACACATGAGAATCATCTGGATTTCTTCTCAACTCTTTGTAAAGAGGAGGCCATCACTACGTTCCAGTTTTGTCTTAGATAGGAACCACACACCCAACTCATGGGCTCTCTCTCAGGTCAACTTGATTAGTATATGTCTTGGGGGATGTCTCATGCAACTGTAATCATCAACACTCCCTCTCAGCTAGGGAGGCATTATCCATCAGGCCAAGTCTCACACAAAATTACTCGAACTTTGTCTTATCTGTAGTCATCAACACTCCCTCTCAACTAGAGAGGTATTCTTCACCAAGCCAGTTTGGTGAAGATGTCTGCAATTTTCTCATGTGTAGGAAGGTACTTCACATGTACTGTATTCCTCTGCATCATGTCTTTGAAAATGATATTTTATCTCAATGTATTTCAATCTATCATGAAACATAGGGTTCACAAAGAGCTTCACACATCTCTGGTTATAATCGTAGAATCCATCTCATGATCAAGTAAATATGTCAGAAGCTTATGAAGCCACACTTCTTCACACACTCAATGCTATATACTCTGCTTTTGTGGTACTAAAGGCCACAGAGCTTTGCTTCCTACTGCATCAGGAAACCATGGAAAAATGCAAGGTAAAATAACAAACGAATGTGCTCTTTCGTTCCACTGTAATTTCTGCCCAATCTGTATCGACATATTCCTGCAAACTCAAGTCCACACTGGAGGCATATCTCAGGCCATATCCAACTATGCCTCATATATATATCTCAATACATTCTTTACTTCTATCCAGTGATTCTGTCTCGACTGAATCATGAATTGACTAAGTACATTCACTACATAGCATGAATCAGGTCTTGTGTCAACCAGAACCATCAATGATCCAATCAGTTTTGGATCAATCTCGTCTGAATCATCATCATTTATTTTCTTCAAATCCATCATCATATGGATTTTCATTTAGCCATACTGACCTTCTTTAATATCCCCACTATATATTTTCTTTGACTTAGGAAAAATCTCATCAGTCCTCTGTCGTACTTCTTGTCCCAAGAAGTAGTGCATCATACTCAAATCCTTTATCTCGAAATCAGAAGTCAAAGTCTGTTTCTATCCAACAACACGACTTCCTGAATAAATCATGAAAATCGGGATCTCGTCACTAACAATGTAATAATATATGTTTGAATCAACAACATCCTTGTTGAAGTCCAAACTCATAAAGAATCCATCCATATGATGTAGTTTTCAAATCATGGATGATAGTACGGATGGAAGTGTAGTGGGTTTTACTGGATCAATTGTCTCATCATAGACAACTCCCTCTATTTTTGGGAATCTTCTGGCCACAAATCTTGGTTTTTATTTCTTGATACTTCCATCAACTCCATGTTTTATTTTATAGATCCACTTGGAAGTCACCATAGAATTCCCCATTGGTATCAGAACAATGTCTCATACATCATTCTTTAAGATATATTGGTATTCCTCTGTTATGACATTTTTCCATACCTATTCTTTTGTTGCTTCTCCAAGATAGGGAGCCTAAGAATCAATTAGGTGGCTCATGGTTGAAGTGTAGCTCGAAAATCTTTTTCTTTCTCGGGATGTCCCTTAAGGGCCTTGTATGTTTCTCTGCCTCCTGCAGAGTGAACCTAGGCAATCCTTTTATTCCCTACTACAATATCTCTGGACATATCAACTGGAGAAACTGGATCAACTAGAATAATGTATGTCTCCCTCTGAACTACTGAATGGGGAGAAGGTATTGTCTTACTGAAAATATCCATCTGAGATTATATGGATATTTGAAAGGCTATCTCTTCTTCAAGGAAAACATCTATGCTTGTCTCAATCTGTCTCTGACTAGAGATGTCGATCTGGAATGTCTTAGAAGATTCATTGTTATCCCATAAATGTATCCTTTCTCCCTGAAGGGTATAGCTTGGACCTTTTCTCTTTGGGTACATGAAAAATACATTGGGCACCCAAATATCCTGAAGTATTCAATCTTGGGCTTCACTTTGGTGAAGGATTCTTCGAGAGTTATGTTCTTCAAAGTCTGGTGAGGACTCATATACTGTGTCACACATGCTTTTGCCCATAGAATCATATAAAGACTATGATCATGCATTATTGCATTGGTTCCCTCAATGATGGTTCTATTCTTCCTCTTTCTCAAATATTTTTGACTCCCACTGAGTCAAGTGACTCCCTCTGAAGGATAAACATATTCCTTTGTTGTTAACCTGTCTGGAATAAGAAAACAAAAGGAACCAACACAATAATATCTCCTAAAGGAGAATAATGAGTACATCTCTAGAATCAAAATAATTTAAGGATAGTTGTCATATCTACAAAACCTACTTGTAATGTAGCAAACTTTAGAAATATAGGTTAGAGAATGATAATTACAACAATCAAACCTGGACTCTTCACTTCTAGTGTGTTGTTCCTATGAATGAACTGAGATCCCTCTGGATCCATGAATTCAAAAAAAAGTTCCTTCCTCCTGCAATTACCCTCATGACAATGATACAAATAATATATATATACAATTCCATACCTGAGGGTGCTGATATGATTTCTCCAATGGCACCTGGCTGATTTCTGTCCTCTGACATCTTCATGAAGAAGGTAGTCAGAATGTCACCTTTTTGTATCACCCACAATAATTCTTCCTCTGAAGTCTTGTCTTCCAGGAACTTGAAGTTTCTTGTTTCATCAAGCTTATCTTCCATCATAGTTATGTTCATCATAATTTTAGATTTTTCACAAACCCTTGTCAACTGGGATAGAAAACCTAACAGCTAGGATAGGATAGCAACCTTAGGTTTTGTTGGGCTTATGATGACCAACAATAAGCCTTGAAATTCATAATAAAACATGTAATCTTGAAGGCTTCTTCAAAGAGCTGCAAAAACCCTAAAAACCAGAAATCTGCTGAAATTTGCGGAACCCTAGAAACCCTAAGGCCAAAAATAAAAAATTCTCAAAATTTCACTTTAAGGGATTCTGGAGGTGCGCTGAAGGAGGACGTACCCTCCTGTCCAAATTTCATCCCCAACGTCCAAGTATTAAGGCCTGGAAGACCTCAGAAAGGAGGTCCGTACAAATTTTCTGGAAAGCCTAGGAGGGTCGTACAGTTCTGCAGAAATGAGAAGATGACTGATAGATGCTTGTGCAATGGGTTCTTCAAGACCTATGCTCTGATACCATGTTGATTTTTCAATAGGAAATGTTTAAGCATGAAGTTCATTCCATTTTATCATTTTACTTAAACCATAAAACAATTTGTTGCAGCAACTAAGATCACAAGAAGAAACACCAAGCACAAGTAAACAAGAAGTATCCTGGGAAACCCTTCTCAACAAGGGAAGAAAACCCAACCAATCCTTTGATATATTCTTCAATATAAATACCTCCACCACCAAGAAAACCTATCACACAAAAGGGTGATTACAAACCTTAAAAGACTAGCACCCAAGAGAGGTGCACACTTTTCCCAAGGAGATGTACTTGTTGAAATTTTGAAACTCACACTTAAGATATGATTCCTCAATGGGGAATTTTTGCTTTACTTATATTAGACTGAACTTGTCAACATAAGTGTCTATTGGCACAATAGGGCCTACCTCACTATCTCACAATATCATTAATGATTACTAGATTAAGTATCTTTTACATTAAGGTGGGGCCGACCTGTACCCTTTACATTTCAATTAGGGTTATAGGTAAGTCTGACTCTTGAACAATATAACAAGAGATATCATACACCCACTAGTGCTCAACCACTAAGGGCACATCCATATGGATGTCCATATCTCTAGCTCATTGCGTCTCACAGGAGAACCACACTCACTAGTGCTCAACCACTAGGATCACGTTCACCCGTGCTCATCCACATACACGTCCAACTCAACATATATTCTTTCCCATTGCATTACACGAGAGAGTCATTTGGAGTTCATCATCTCAACTCTCTTCTCAGAGGAGGCTAATACATCGTTTTCATCTCTGTCTTAGAACGATGCACCCAACTCATGGGAATTCACACGTTCACCTTGTGCTCAACCACAAGTACGTCTAACTCATCAAATCTTCTTTGTCATTGCATTACACAGGAGAATCATCTGGAATTATTCTCAAATCTCTGTAAGGAGGAGGCCATCACTATGTTCCAGTTCTGTCTCAGATAGGAACCACACACCTAACTCATGGGCTCTCTCTCAGGTCGACTTGATCGGTCTGTGTCCTGAAGAATGTCTCACGCAGTTGTAATCATCAACAACGGAAACCTCATGAGGACATTAGTCCCCCTTCATTTTTAGAGAGGTGGTACTCCTCTTGGACTAAAATATATATCTGTGATATCTTGGATTAGGAGAGTGGTAGGAAGCAAACCCTAAATATTTATTGCTTGAGATTATGAAATAAAATGGTTCTTCAATAAACTAAGTACAATATTTATATGCAGCAAAAGAAAAGATGGAAGGAGGGCTTCAACGTTAGAATTAAATTGTGATCAACATCACACACAATATTCTTAATAATATATAAATACATCCATATATTCTTCATAGGAGAGAATGATTTGATCATCTCAAAGAATTTTAACAGAGTACTACAATCAATCTCAAAAGAGAATTTGATAGGTCAACCTGAAATACCTCATGTTCAAAAATCTGGGTTACAAGATACAGTCAAGATCAACCCCGAAACAATTCTTTGTGGAGTTTTATTCATGAAAAGATGTTATTCATTACAATAAGCTTTGACAACCATGTATGTGGCTCAAAATACTCCATGATCACATAATAAAATACTTTAGAATAATATAAGAAGAACACTCAACAACTCAGCCTTGCTCCCAACTCTGAGATTCAAGCATAAAACTATGAGAAGTGGTGTAGAAGAATATATATAAACAAAAAAAATGGAGAAGATGGAGATTTATTTCTTTTGATCAGAAGCTTGATTGTGTATCCATGGATGTACCTTATTTTTCCTCTGATCTTCTGCTCTGCCCCCTTGACAAAACTCATTCTTGGCCCTCTTGATGAAGCCTCTCTTATCTTTTTAAGAAGAGATTTTCTAACTACCTGAGCAGTTAGGGTTTTATTCATTTCTTGAAATTCCTGTACAAGTTTATTCTTGACACATTCCATTTAATTAATGCCTCATTAATTCCTCATGAATGAATTCACATCATTAATACAAATACACTGAAAGTGGGTCCTCTCCCCTTTTAATAAAAGTTTTTAATTAAACTTTTATTTTTAAAATTATTCACTAAAAGATGACGACTGTAAATTAATTTTATGGAAGTAAAAACCAACTTTGTATTCATGTGAACCACTTCTGATGTTCTCTTCATCGTCTCATATTTCCAATGATATAAAATTTTCCCAAATTTGTCGCTCGGATCTCAAGATACGAGCTCATGAAGTTGGGTTGTCACGCATGCTCATTAAAAATGAAGCTGACTGATATTTTAATTTATGAGAAAAATATATCAAATTTAAGCACTTTAAACCTATACCACCATCTTCTACGCTAAAATACCTTTCCAATGGTATAAAGTTTGAGCGATTCCGACACACAGAGCTTAAGTTATGGCCTCCGCAAGATCAACACTCAACCACCGTCGATCAAAATTGATGGGCAAATGTGGGCCCTTGGATGAATTTCGTGCTTCCCTTCATAAAATTCGAATTTTTGGTTTGAAAGTCTATACCACATGCATTAGGATATTAGTTTCTTTAATATATATAAAACTAAGTGTTTGATATACTTAGCAAGAAACAGAAGAAGAGAAGGAACTATGGAGCTTGGAGGATTTTGACCCTTAGAAAATTGTTGAATATAATAATAATTTTGTATTTCCAGTCAACCACCCATATGCCCAATCAACAATGATGAGTCACCCAACCAAATGTTTCCATGTGTCATCACTCGGTAGGCCAACAATTTTTCCATAAGAATTAACCATATGTCATCCAATAAAATCACGCCATGTGTCACTTTTTGTATGCTGCCACATGTCTCCATTAATTAGTTGCCATGTGGCACCATCCATTAACTGCCATGTGGATGCATCTCATTCATTAATAAAGTGCGATGTGTCATTTGGTGATAAATAGTAGTAAGAAGAAGTTGTAAAATATTCTAAGTCTTGAGAATCGGTCGGAGGGACTCATA
Organism: Picea engelmannii; assembly: GCA_009831015.1. Lineage (NCBI taxonomy): Eukaryota > Viridiplantae > Streptophyta > Pinopsida > Pinales > Pinaceae > Picea > Picea engelmannii. The sequence continues at coordinate 18,286 of ML826325.1, read as the reverse complement.
TAACATGAAATAAACATCACCAACCCTCACCAACCCGTGAACCCTAACTCATATATTTGGCTAAGTGTTGGAGAAGTTACATAGTAAATAGTAGTAAAAAGAGTTGGGTGTATTATGAAGGTCCCGCGGTAAGCCATAGTAAATACAACTAAGTCTGGAAAGTATATAATGGGTCACGTGAAATATGGAAAGGAATATGGAAAGTATGAAAAATGAAAAGAAATATATGGGAAATAAATGAATTACATGAAATTTGGGAAAGGAAAAAGGGAAAAGGAAAGAAATGGGGAAAAGGGATAAATAAATATGGAAAGGAAAATAAAAGGAAATGAGAAAATAAAAGAAAAGGGAAATGAATGTGAACGTGGAAAGGAATAAAGGAAAATGGTTAAGTGTGGAGAATGGAAGTAATGAGACAATGAGAAAAAAGGCTAAGTATAGAATGAGAGATTGAATAGGGGTGAAGGGAAAGGAGAGGAGAGAACATGTGACTTATAACATTTTTCATATTTCTTCTTGTATCACCTCCATTAGACTTCTCGACAGAAGTATGTGTATCTTGGTCATGGAGACTCTGATTTTGATTCCGTGAAATGCATGGCGAAGATGATACCGAGGGATATGAAATGAACATATAATAGTTCAAAAATATTCATCTTCCAATATTTTTTTTATTATTATTCCAGGAGCGGGAATATATAGGTGACTAGATTTTGGTCAACAACTTTAATAGAAAATCTCTCTGGAAGCAAAATTAAAGTTTTGAGGTCATATAATGGAGGTGAATACTCCTCAAATGAGTTCAAGTAATTTTGCAGAGAAGCATGGATTAATATGGAGATAACAAATCCCTACAACCCCCGATAGAATGGGGTTGTAGTGAGAAAGAAAAAATCAATTGTAGAAGCAACTAAAGAAATGACCCATGACTAGAACTTACCCATGCATCTATGGGAAGAAGCATAAAGTACAACTATATATGTCTAGAACAAAAGTCCTCATAAGATATTTGGGAACAAGACACCAGAAGAATTATTCACCGGAAATAAACTAGAAGTCATCCACTTGAGGATATTTGGCTACCCAATGTACATACATGTTCCCAAGGAAAAGAGAATGAAGCTAGATCCTCCAGGAAAGAAGGGCACCTTCGTTGGACACAGTGATACTTCCAAGGATTATAGAATATACATCCTTAGACATAGACAAATTGAGATGGGTAGGGATGTCACCTTTGATGAAGAAGAAGCCTTCAGGAAATCTAGAGAGTCTCACATGGATGAGGATAGAGAGGAGAAAGAGGCTCCAAAGGATGTAGTGGTGATTGATTCTACTCCATAAGAACATATCCCATAAGATCAAAATGAGATAGTAGAGCCAAAGATACCGATAGATCCACCCAAAGAGGTTACAGTTACCAAGAAGAGACCAACATGGCTTCAGAACACTTTGCAGGAAGAAGAAAAACATGCATCTCCCAGTGGCTCATTCAGAGAGAGTAAGAGACCACACAATTTTTCCAGCTATGTGGCGCTGATGATTAAGATCATTGAATCAAAACCTTCCACTTATGTTGAAGCTACAAAGCATAAAGTGTGGAAGGATTCTATGATGGAAGAGTACCAATCCATCATGAAGAATGATGTGTGGGAAGTGGTTCTGAGACTATAAAGGAAGTAAGTAGTGACTTCCAAGTGGATCTACAAGATCAAGCATGCTGCATATGATAACATAGAGAAGTACAAAGCTATATGTTTGGCTAGAGGATTCTCCCAGAAAGAGGGATAATATTATGACAAGACATTTGCTTCAGTGGCTAGGTACACTTCTATTAGATATATTATTTCTATTGCTTCTGTTATGGGCTGGAAATTACATTAGATGAATGTAAATACTTCTTTCTTGAATGGTGTAATTGAAGAAGAAGTGTACATAGAGAAACCACAAGGTTTTGTAATCTATGGTAATGAGTCCCATGTTTGTAAATTGAAGAAATCTTTGTATGGGCTTAAGAAAACATCGAGGGAATGGTATGTCAGAATAGACAGTTATTTGATGAGCTTGGGGTTTACCAAGAGCGATGAAGATCCCAACCTCTACTACAAGGTTGAAGATGGTTACCCCTTGATATTGGTATTATATGTGGATGGCCTATTTCTTATAGGGGATGAGATGCTCATAGATGGGTGCAAGAGGGAGCTCACTTCATAGTTTGAAATGACAGATATGGGGTTGATGCATTATTTCTTAGGATTATAGGTGTGGCAGAGACCGGATGAGATCTTCCTTAGCCAAGGAAAGTATATAGTTTAGATCTTGCGGATATTTAGGATGATGGACTGCAAGTCCATGACCACACCTATGGTTATGAATTTGAAGCTCTTGAGCGATTCTGTAACAAACATAAATATATATAATATGTAAATATAAATAACTAATAACTAATAATTAATTATGAAGAGACATGACATATGAAAGGTCATGTCTCTTATGAAAGGGCACCCCTGCGTGGGTATATATACAA
>ML826324.1:94759-120595 GCA_009831015.1 Picea engelmannii | reverse complement strand
AATAAGAACACTAAAAGAGAGGAAATCATAGAAACAATAGAGACACACAGATTATATTTGGAAACCCTCATGGGGGAGAAAACCCAGCAAAACTTCTTCAATATAGATAGACCAAATACTGAACGTAAGATCCTCCTATACTCCTTCACTAGGAAGAGTAGCACACCACTTGACCAAGAAATACCAAGAGATAGACCAAAAACCATCCTTGACGTCACCCCCAGTTGTAGCAACTTCTACTCCACGACTTGCACACTGCAGAGCTAGGTGTGTATGTGTCCAAATGAGGCATTGGCCTCTCTTATAAATAATGGTTTGGCCAACCTATAATTATCTCTGGGACGACCTGTCACTTTACCCTCTTAATTTACAATTAACTGTCAAGGAACAATAGGGCCAAATTTTACTAAGGCACAATAGGGCCTAATTAAATATAATATAATAATATTATTCAACTCTTTCTCAGGTAGACTATTCTTCGAAGTTACAATATTTCAACACTCCCCCTTAATAAGAAGGGTATTATACTGAAAACATTTATAACAACTGACTGGACTCAATACATCATCAAGAGGAGGGGACATAGTCATCAACATCGAGAACACTGTGAATCATATCTATAGGTCATCGGAAGTTTTTCTCATCATTAAAATCAATAGAAACTAAACATCATCACCATTTGCAGCACGAAGCTGGAGTAGCATCATCATCATCAATAGCATGAATATGGAACATCAACATCATCAACAACATGAAGCTGGAACATCAACATAAACAAAATGAAGCTAGAACAACATCATCAACAACATGAAGCTAGAACATCAACATAAACAAAATGAAGCTGGAAAAACATCATCAACAACATGAAGCTGGAACATCAACATTAGCATGAAGCTAGAACAACATCATCAACAACATGAAGCTGGAAAAACATCATCAATAAGACGAAGTTGGAACATCAACATATATACATGGCAACAGAATGAGGCAGATGCATCAACAAAAACATATATGGTACTCTAACACACCGTCCTTATCATACCTTCAGGATCTTCCCAGGAATCATAAGATTCCCTAGGATATAGAATCCTAACTAAGCTACCATGTGGTACTCTGACATACCATCCTTACCGAAACTTCGGGATCTCCCAGGAAGGTTCCCTAGGATACAAAATATTAACTGAGCTACCACTACTGACCACAGTTGGCATATACATGCACATGTACTTTGACAGACCGTCCTTATTGTACCTTCGAGATCTACCCAGGGATGATCAGTTCCCTAGGATATAAAATCCTAACTGAGCTACCAATTGTTGGTCAGGATACCATAGTATCATCAAAATTACTCCCCCTTTCAAGGGAGGTCCTTTCAGACAATACCAAGCTTGTCTCGGACGTATTAAAACTTCAAACGACATAGAGGCTTAGTCAACACATATGCAACCTGCTCATTTGTGCCAACATATTAGATCTTTACAACTCCCCTCTGTACCATATCATGAATGTAGTGGTAATGGATCTCTATGTGCTTTGACTTATCATGGAACATTGGGTTCTCCGTCATCTTTATACAACTCTAGTTATCACATGGAATCTCGGTGTCTTCCATCTCTAGATTGAACGGACCTGTCAACAACTTCTGAAGCCATATGGATTTATAACTGGTGGAACATGCTGCAATGTACTCTGCTTTTGTCGTGCTGAGAGAAATACTAGATTTCTTCATGCTTTTCCATGAATTCATGGCTGACCCCAAACTGAAACAACATCCTGAAGTTTATTTTTGTCTGAAGCACTTCTATTCCAATCTGAATCAGTATAACCATATATTCTGGAGTCGTTATCTCTAGTATAACAGAGACCATAATCCAACGTACCCTTAAGGTATCTCATCACATGCTTTGTAGATACAAGGTGAAAACGTCTAGGCTCCACCAGATACTGGCCCAAGGTGTTCACAACAAAGCATATATCTGGCCTGGTATTCGTCAGATACATCAATGAACCAATAATCTATATTTATAGAGTATCAGCCAATAAATTTAGATTCATCTCCATAGGAGTGGACATGGCCCTTTATTCCATCATGTAAAATCTCTTCAGAATTTCCACATCATACTTTCCTTGACTAAGGAAAATATCTTATGGGCTCTACCATACTTCAAGACCTAAGAAATAGTGCATCGGTCCTAGGTCATCCATTTCAAATTCAGTGGAAAACTTCTTCTTACAATCTGTGATGATATTTTCTTCATCCGTCAAGAATGAGTCATCCACATATAGATGCAATATAACTGGTCGATCATTCTCAATCTTGAAGTAAAGGTTGGGATCAACTTTACTCTTGGTAAATCCCAAGATCATCATAAAAAATATTAATCCTACCATACCAAGATCTTGGAGCTTACTTCAACTTGCATACATGAGTCTTCATGTCATGTACTTCAAAACCAAATTTTCACATCACATTGTACCAAGCTGGTACACATGCTTAGCTACAACTTAATCTGCATAATCATGTGCTAGTTATATGTGCTTTCTACAAAGCATTATCTATCTCACTTCTTGAGAGTATGTTCTCTACTATCTCTGCAATTGTTCCTCTGGGACTGGGACTCTGCACCTGCAGCTACTCTAAAGCTGAGAATGACTGCTCCATTCCCACTGTGGTTGCTGAACTTTGAGAGTAAGTCCTCTACTCTATCACAGAAAAAAATTCATCTAAAACTGAGAGTGGCTTAATAATTGACACTGAGGGTAGCTTATCCTATTTCTCTAGAGGTAACTCAATCTTTTATTGTATTCATGTCTCCATGGCCCAAATCATGTACTACACCAACTAACACTGGAGATAACTCAATCTCAAATATAGGGATTTTCATACCTACTCCCTCTGAATCTCATATTGTGCCGACTTCTTTTAATGAATCATGTTTGTTCTATATATACTTCTTATTATTACTGGAGCAAGTGTCTCATCATAGTCTTCTCCCTCTTGCTAGGAGAATCCTCTAGACACAAATTAGGATTTTTACATCTTTATGTTGTTATCTACAACATGCTTGATATGTTAGATCAATCTTGGAAGTCACCACTAACTTCCTTTAGGTTCTTAAGGAGAAATCCATATCCAAGTCCTTCTAACAGGCTTCCTCCTCTGTCATTGAAACAAGGAAATATTCTCAAGAGATTTCATGTCTCCTAGAGGTCTCTGAAGCTACGATCTAGTCTTCTCAACTCATGGAATCTATCTGCCAGTCCTGGAAGATGTCTCTTTTTCCCATCTGATCCTTTCTGAGATTTGGATTACTCTGAGTCTTGATTTCTTTTGAGTCTACAAAAACTTCATAGTCTCTGCAATATATACTTGGTGTTGAATACCAAGTCTTAATATGAAAAGATGAGTCAAAATTCAAACGAATTATGCTTCCTGTCAAGGTGGCTCCATTATCCATTGACCAAGTCTACTGCAAGTTCTATTCTAATTTTCAGTCATCTTTGGAGCCTTTTGCTCCTTACAATCAATCTCCATATGAGATACTATGTATATCAAAGGTAGCTTCTTCTTCATCTTCTTTGGTACATGGATGTATACGGTCATGTATACAACTTGGGTAGTTTTCTCCATGTCTCATCTAATATGTTGCCTCCTGCAACCGTCACTATAGCTTCCTCGGGGTTATCACCTGTGACCTGCCTGGAACAAGAACAACAAGGGAGAAACAACAGACAAGAATAATATTATTTATAATAATAATAAAACAATAGCGAGAACAATTGTCATAATAGCTCCTTTAGAGCTATCACTTGTGACCTGCCTAAAACAAAAAAGTAAGAAATACAATAATAAGGAATGAGAGAAACACTCTTCTAGTGTTGTGATCAATCATTCCTCCATGGTAACCTGGAAATAAAAAAGAATTTTCTCCTAGAGGAGATGTTAGTTATATCTAGTAAATGATTACAATAAGCATTTATCTCAATAATGCTCACATGCTACCAAGTATAAAACTTTTCAAAGATTGTTATCACAACTATAGTGTCTATGTTGGAGCGGGCCAATTTTGGGGAGAATCAAGGAAGTTTTTATGAAATCCAAGCAGCTCCAGAAAATAAGGGAGTGTGCTAGAAACAGAGGAAAACTCGCGTTGAGAAAATAAGTAACAAAGTGGACAAACTAGGGCAAAGAAGTTGGAAAGTGGACAAGCGTCAACTTGGAGAACGGTTGGATCAAGGACCAACCATGAATGAGTCAACTGGAAAGTGGACAAATCTAATCCTTTTAGGGTTTAGTTTTTTATAAGGGCCTTGTCCCAGTTTTGTATAAGTAGAATGTATTAGGAAGACAAGAGGGTTGTTCGTTTTGTTAGAGTGTGTATTGTTGAAAGAATGATGTGATATGTGGAGATCAGTTGTACTAAAGGAAGGACTGTACAATGCACAACACTATATTTTGCATGAAGATGAATAAAGAGCCAAAGTGACAAATATTTGTGGATGTAGACTCAGGGGGGAGAACCACGATATATTTGTGTTTTGTGTGAATGTATGCAATGTTTCTGATTGTATTAGATTTAGTAAGTTTATGATGAACATGTTAAATGATAAAAGGAATAGCATGGTGCACTAAGAATAAACTAATGGAATCTGCATAATAGCTCTAAATAAATGAATGTTATAGCTAGTGTTTAGATCAGAATCTTGTGTTACAGTAGATAAATACTTGTCATTGAACACATACAACTATAATGTTTAATGAAGTCCTATTAGAATAGTTGTGATAGTGGTCTGGAATACGATCTAATGAGGGTTTGAAGGATAACAATAAGTAGGTTAAATGCCTCTGAGAGAAACACATCCCATCCCATGGTTGCAGACATCTGGTTCCTGTGGCCACCCATAGAAGCCATCTCGGGTGAGACTGCACAGTGCACTATGTGCGCTATGTTTCCTTCTGGTATTCATAAGGGCTGATGGAAGAAGGGAAGTTGGTAATTTTGTAGCTAGAACCTGGGTCATCCCATAAGTAAACCAACAATGGTTATGTTGTTGGTTGGAACTTAGAAGATTAGATCGAGAGGGATGTATCACACAGTATAGCGTGAGGGCTTAAAAAAGGGGATGTTTTTTATGTTAGAACCCCGCAAAAGTGGAGATTGAAAGATGATTGATAGTTCAGGAGCTAGAGTTTGCCCGTAAAGATAATATAAGCTCTAAGTTTAAGCCAAGACAATATTTGGAGAGATAAGTATTCAGCGAAATACATGAGATTTTATTTAGTGAGTTTCCCACGCTATTGCAGGAGTGGATAACACGGTTGAAATATACCCATCCGACAAATTGAGTTAGATCAGTGGAGTGGACAGAACAAAGCATCGCATGGTTGAAAAGGGTGAATAACAGGTTCACGCGCGCAATATATTTCTGGCTAGACAACATTGTAGTGGGGTATATCACTGAGTTCACGGTAGATACATCGAAGTATTACAATATAGAAAAGAATGAGTTTCTTAAGGGTCCAGAGGGAAGGTACATCAGATCATTGTACACTTCGATCAAGAGATTATTGCATGATAAAGGGGTACTAAGCATGGAATCAGACAACTAAACTACCTTGTGTACATGGGGGAGTTAGGGGAAAACTGAGGAAGGTTTGAGATGGAGGGGGAAATGGTAGAGAAGATATTATTAAAGAGAAAGATCCTTTTATGATGGATCAAGAGGAGATCCAGGAAATTATGCAGAAGGCATGAATGATGTGTAGTGGAAAAATCTACCAATATATGCTTAATAGAAAGAAAAGAGTAGTATCCGAGAGGGAAGGCTTGGAGAGTGATGAATAAGAGGTAGAGGATATCCATGCTATGGAGTACATTGAAGAGATATTGTGCGCCACATATGAAAGAAATACTAGAGGAGCAGGATCTAATGAGGAAGCAGATACCCCTATCCAGATTTGAATCAGTGTAAAACCTACAACCCCATGTACGATTAACACATCAACAAAGAGAGAGTTGTTTAGAGAACCAGTGACTGATGGTCAGAGGAATCTAGGAGATCAGAATAGAGGTGAGGGTACAAATGGAAGTACCAGCAACAGTACAGGTAGTAGTACAAGTGGAAGTACCAGTAGCAATACCAGTGGGAGTTCAAGTCTGAAGAATAGTACACAGATAGTAGTACCACGTAGAGCAGGTACAACACATTCCACAATGGCAGGAGTAGATCCAACGATAAGATTACCATAGTTCCATGGGGATGAAATGTAAGACCCAAAGAAGCACTTATTCGTGTGTGAGTGAATATGGGAAGCAAAAAGAATCATTGATGAGGCAACAAAAGTGGCACGGTTAGCAATAACATTCAGAAACTGCGTGTTGGATTGGTACATGAACCTAGCAATAAACAATTCACATGGTGCATCGGGAATAGTAACAGAGATCAAATAGGAATTGATCACTGAGTTTTAGAGGCTGAAATCATGGGAGGCTGAAATCATAGGATCAGTTTATGAATGAGATGAGTGAGGTTAGAAAAAAACCAAGAGAATCAGTATGGGACATTGATCAAAAGTTCAAGACATTGAAAGGTAAATTGAAGTATCCCATTTCTGACATGCAACATAGAGAGTTGTTTATAAATTCTTTGTTAACACACTTCAAATATCCACTGAGACAACATAAATTTCAAACACAGGTAGAGGCACTGCAAGTAGCGATGCAGTTGGAGAAGAATCAGTATAAGCAGTCAGATCCAGCTATAGAGGAGATGAAGGAAGACCTGAAGAACTTGATAGTAAAATTAAATCATAATAAAAGTAGGGAGAAAAGAGAAGCAGTGTGGTGTACTCTATGCAGATCAGAGGGACATCACAAGAATGAGTTTATGACATTTGAGCAATACCTAGGAGTAGGGATACCAAATCCATTTCCTATAAGAGGGCCTTGGTGTGAAATATGCAAGACACATGGGCATGATCCGTATCACTTCCCTATGATGCAGAAGTACAAGACATAATTGAAGAGTACTTTCTATAACTTTTGTAAATCATTGGGGCATGAAGACAAAAATTGTAGAACTTTGGAGTTAATGAAGGAAAGAACCTCAAATGCATACATGATGCAGGCTGAGTTGATGACAGGACAGTCTGTGCCACACTTTGGCAACATGTATCAATTTCAAGAAGTGTCATAGTTTCAATGACCCCCGCAGTAGAATCAGGCACCACGGTATCATCAACAGAACATGGATCCACATGGGAACAAAGGAGGATTCAGAGGAAGAGGAAGAGGAGGAATGGTCATAGGCAGAGGTCCGATTATCTTCCATAACTGTCAACAACAAGGACACTATGCCAGAGATTGTCCTCAACCAACAACAACATGTATGTATTATCGCACAACAGATCATGTGATAGAATATTTCTCGAAGTTAATGACAAAGATCCAGGAGAAGAGGAATTTAAATAAATAGAATGTTCAGTGGATTGTTGCATAAATAAGGGACCCTGGGAGGAACATCAATATAGTGACTAGAGGAGGAGTGAAGACAGAAGCATATGCACATGATCAGAAGAAGGAATCTCAGTGTTGGATTCAGAAGAACACTCAGCCACAACAACATTTTGATGCAAAGAAGGAAAAGGAAACTTTCAAGGAAGCAAAGAAGGAGTTCCTAAAGGAGAATGAAGCATCCACATCGAAGAATGCACATAGGTATGATACTCCTATTTTGTATATGCCTCGGTCTTTGGATCATACTTACAAAGAAGAGCAGACAGAGAAAGTAAGTAACTTAAAGAATTTCCTAGAATCTTGCTTTAAATTACTTAATGATAAGAATTCCATGGATTTGTTTAAAAATATGCTTGAGAAATATAGCATAGAAGAAGGGTTAGGAACAAAACCAAAGAATATCAATCATGTCCATAGAAAGAAAATAACTAGTAGAGAGTTCATATTGAATGCGAACATATGAGACTTTAACATGGGAAATGTTATCCTAGACTTAGGATCAAATGTCAACATTTTTCCAAAGAAGACATGGGAAGCAATGGGAGAACCTACACTAGGGTATTCCAATATCCAATTGAAGCTAGAAAACTGGCAGAGAGTGATTCCCATAGGTAGATTGAAGAATATAATAGTGGATCTAGATGGTGTGTGCACCACAACAAACTTTGAACTAATGGATATGGTGGATGAGTCTATAACATTTCCAACATTATTGGGAATTGATTGGGCCTTTGATAATCAGGCCATAATTAATTTGAAGACTAGAAAGATGATATTTGAAGTTGGGAACTTTAGGGTAATATCACCTTTAGATCCCTCAGATTGTGAAATATATGTAGAACCTATGCCTGACAGTGTTCTAGAGGATGATGTAAACCAGTTGTATAGAACTACTACATGAGAGGAAGACTATGTGAATCCAATTGCAGATGGAGTGCTCAGTTGTAGGAGTATCAATTCTGATATGTCATATTCAAATATTGGGGTAGAAAACTAGAAGCAAATATTGCATGAAGTCTCTACTAGGAGGTGCGCCAGAATTACATGCACAATAAGATGGGTTGGGGCAGAAGTAAGACAATTTCTCATATTTACTGAAGAGGAAAATTTATAAAACTTCCTGACATAGTTTGAATCAGAGGTTTTGGATTTTTAGAGATTATTAGTGTTGGATATAGCATTGAGGGACACACCTGCATGATGGTGGGGTGCACATAAGGATGTAATTCAGGACTGGTATCAATGTAAGTGACTGATGCAGATAAGATTTGGTAGGAGTCAGCAGGATAGACCCTTACATAAGTATGATGGAAGAGGGAACCCAAGACATCACATAAATGATTGTGTTACTAACTGGATATTGGTACCACCATGGGAATGGATACATTACTTTATTCATACATTAGAAGGGATACCTAGTAACTGGTACAAGGAGCAGGAACTGCGCAGAGAAACTGTGAGTTGGGGCATAATAAAATAGAACTTTATTAGGATCTTTTCATTTGAAAGTGAGAATCCATGGGTGGATGTAGCATTACAGAGGATCAAAAGGAATATATTTGAAGCATATGGGGTAGATACAATGACAGTAGACAAATATTATAGAAAAGAAACACTTAAACAATTAGTTTACTATTATAAGGTTGCAGAGGATGAAGAAGTAGAAGACAACCCACGTGACATACAGATAGTGGAAGGGGAAGGAGAAAGAGGGTTGGAAGGACCTCGGTTACAATCAGAAGAGTTCACTACACCTACGAATATTAAGAAGGTTAATATTGGGACTAAAGAGACCATCATTGGAGATTACTGGGACAATGAGACAATGGAAAGATAACTGAATTATTGCACGAGTATAGTGACTTATTCCCAGCCACATTTTCAGAGATTGAAGGGGTAGCAGGAGAACTTGGAGAAATGAAGATACCCCTCAGACCAGATGCAAGGCTAGTTAGACAGAGACCATACAGATTAAACCCCATCTATAAGCAAGAAGTTAAAGAATAAATTGACAGAATGCTAGAATCAGGAATCATAGAACCTGTGGAAGAATCAGAGTGGATTAGTCCAATGGTGGTCTAGGAAATGAAGACTGGAGGGATTAGGATATGTGTTGATATGAGGAAATTAAATGATGCATGCATGTACGATCCTTTTCCTACTCCATTTACAGATGATGCTTTAGATAATGTGGGAGGACAGGAAGTGTACTCCTTCATAGATGGATTTTCAGGTTACCATCAAATTAGAATTGCTCTAGAGGATAGGTACAAAACTACGTTTGCAATAGAGTGGGGGTCATATCAGTATAAAACAATGCCATTTGGTTTGAAGAATGCACCAACAATATTTCCAAAGTAGTAGTAGTTGCATTCAAGGATTTTATACATAATTTTTTAGAATTTTATCTGGATGATTGGACATTATTCAGTTTATTGAAGGACCATGTAGAAATTTTGAGGTTAATGTTAAAGAGATGTAGGAAATGTCATAATTCCTTGAACATTAAGAAATGTATATTTAGTACTCCATTTGGCATCCTACTTGGACAGGTTGTATGCAAACAAGGCTTGACAGTAGACCCTAGAAAGATTGATGTTATTGTCAATTTTCCACCACCAAAGTCAGTGCGCCAACTGAGAGAAGCATTGGACCACACAGGGTACTACAGGAAATTCATAAAGGGCTATGCTAAGATTACTACGCCCATTGAGAAGTTACTAAATAAAGACATCAGTTTTTAGTGGAATGATGAATGCCAAGAGATTTTGGACACACTGAAAGAGAAGATGGTGACAACACCAATTTTGATCTTTCCAGATTGGACAAAAGAATTTCATGTGCATGTGGACGCTTCATCCATTGCACTTGGATCATTTTCGACACATCCAGGTGAAGGTGACATTGATCGCCCAATATATTTTGATAGTAGAAAGTTTTATGAGTCTGAGAAGAACTATAATACTACAGAAAGAGAAGGTCTCTCTATGATATATTCCCTACAAAAGTTTGGACATTATTTATTGGATAAACATTTTAAGATGTTTACATATCATTCTGCTCTGAAGTACCTAGTTAACAAGCTAGTGTTGGGGGGAAGGAACTGTCGATGGCTTTTATTGTTTCAGGAATATGATTTTGAAATCATAGTAAAACCAGGGAAGCTGAATGCAGGACCAGATCATATGTCAAGAATTACTAATGGAGAGGAGCCAGGGAACTTGGAGGAGAATTTTCCTGATGTTAACTTATTTTCTGTTCAGATTGCTGATGATTATTTTGCTGACATTGTTGGAATTTTTAGCACAATAATGGATCCCAAGGAATTTATTGTCGCGTAGAAAAAATTGTTGGTAGTGCGTGCTGAAGACTATTAGCTTATTCCAGGTCATTTATACAAGTTAGGTGTAGATGGAATTATGAGAAGATGCGTGATGAATCATGAACACTCTATGGTGCTAGTAGACACACATGAAGGGATAGTTGGAAGGAACTATGCAGGAAATCCTACATCATAGAAGGTGTTGTGTGCAGGATTATGGTGGCCTATAGTACAAGGACGCAAAGGAATACTGTCAGACCTGTGATGTCTGTCAGAGGGTGGGAAAACCATCCAGAAGGGATGAAATGCCACTTATGCCCCAAGTAACTTTACAGGTTTTTGATAAATGGGTTGTGGATTTCATTGGACCCGTTAACCCACCAGTAAGGAGATCATGAGATAGATACATCATCATTGCGATAGCATACTTAACCAGGTGGGCAGAAACAGCCCCAGTGAAGGACTACAGCACAATTTCTCTTTAAGAACGTGGTGACCAGATTTGGATGTCCTAGAATTTTTTTGAGTGATCAGGGAACCCATTTCATTAACAGTAAAATCAGAGCTATGAAAAAATAATTTGAGATACATCATCAGAAGAGCACACCTTACCATCCCCAGGAAAATGGTATAGTAGAATATTTTAACAAGATTCTAGAAAATGCATTGACAAAGATTTGCAATGTGAATATGGATGATTGGGAGTTGAAGGTATCAGCAGTGTTATGGGCTTACATGACTACATGAAAGAAGATTACATGATACACCATTCAGACTGGTGTATGGGTAGGAAGCAGTGGTTCCATTGGATTACTTAGTACCTAGTTTGCGCATTGCAACAATCACCAACATGACTAAAGAAGGTGTTGTGCTGGAAATATTGGATCGGGTGATGGAGATGGAAGAAGAAAGAATTTTTGTAGGATTTCACCAAGAAGTACATGAAGCAAAAGACAAATATTGGCATGATAGGCACATAAAGAAGAAAATATTTAAGGAAGGAGATCTAGTTCTCCTCTATGACAGCAGGTATTTACAGCACCCAGGGAAGTTCAAAATGCATTGGTTAGGGCCTTATCAGGTAGCGGCCATTACAAATGGAGGTGTTGTGCAATTGAAAGATCTTGCAGGGAAGAATCTTAGAGGACTAGTGAATGGCAGTCGACTAAAGTTGTATCAAGACAGTCGACCTAAGAACCTGAGGTAAAAATAGAGAGAGAAGGTATGATTGTACATATTGTATATAGTAGATGTTAGAAGAAAAAGACAAAAATCCATAAAAAGAAGAAAGATAACAAAAGGAAAAAAAGATAGAAGAATATTAGAGGGTTTTTGATGTAATATATTTGTTAGCATTAACAATGCATTGCAGAAAAACTAGTGTTGAAGACACTGCGCATTGAAAAATAGTTGACAGACACAAAAATTGGAGCGCACAAGAAAAAGTGACAATTGTCAGTGCAGAACAGTTGTCATTTTGTCGTCCCACTATAAAGTCGGAAAAGGGGGGAAATGTTGTCATTTTTGTTTTTTCACTAGGGAGAAAAACAAAGAGTGAAATATAAGTATGAGAAAGTGAGAATTTGGGAGAGCAGGCTAAGAATTTCATACCAGCGGTTCAAATCTTCAGAAGATGTTGCCACCACATGTTGGAGTGTCGAGGAGGGCTGGGAGAAACACGAGAAGTAGTGATTGGGTGACACAAACATGGACACAAGATATCCCCACAGTCATGGATGTGGATGAGATCCATACGCCGAAATATGAGCCATGCAACATGCAGGCCAAGAAAGAAGGAAACATATCATAGGAGGTCGGGAAACCTGAGGAGGATGCAGAGAGGATAGAATCTGACGCGTCTAGGGGAAAAGGACCACAACAGGGTGAACATTCCATGGATTCATCACAACAGGACCTAGAGTCAGAAGAAGAGCATGAAATAGAGCACTAGGGCATACCATAGGTCGAGGTGTTTTCCCCGCAAGGGAGGAAAAAGGCATGAGCTGAGAGCAGTGCATAAGGAATATCGTGCACACAAGAAAAATTGGAAATAGTAATGCCAAAAATCCCAGTGGGAGTAAAGGTAGACGATGATATGGTGGGAGAAGTAGACACCATAAAATACTTCAATCATGATGTGGCTGACACAGTCAAATTCCCATATTTGGCACAGCATAACTATATGGAGAGTAGAGAAGAGGGCTCGTCATGCATGCCACTATTGGAGCCTGCACAATGGATCCTCAGACTCTACAATACAGGGATCATGAATTTGTTGGATATACCGCACTTTGGGCATGGTAAACACATCAATGGATGTGTAAAGAAACTACTAGCAAGGGTGCATGGAGGAATTTTGTGGATGGATAGGCCAGTGCCTATCAATGTTGACTTGATCGCAGCCATCACTGGTCACCCACAGATGGGGAGAAGTTAGATCAGTACTTAGAGGATAAAACTAAATAAAAATCCATCTCCAACGAAATCAAGGAAAAGTATGGAACAGAGAGAGGAAATAGGGGAATCATGATCAGCGACGCGATTTTCTACAAGGATGCTAGGGTGCAAGTTAATGCACAAGTGCAAAAAGGAGGAAGTACCAATAGGAGTGGTAGCAGTTATAGTGCAGTGCGTGAAGGGTAGCTCGATGATTGCAAGGACACACAAGATTGGGGTTCTGAGTTCCACTACTCATGGTTACTCATCCTCATTGCACTTGTACGATGGCAAGAACCAATGTACAATATGTTCCTGCAGAGAATAGGAAAGTGTGATGCAGCCCGCTACACATCACTTAGAAGCACAACAGACCCAAAGGCGAAGAAAATAAACAACAATTTATTCACTCTATACTTGTCGGAGATCCAAAACCACTTAGTTGACACATGGAGGATTTCCCCAGAGACTGTCCAGGAGTTTGGATAGATAGCAAATTTTCAAGCATCGCTCCATAGCATGTGGTTGCAGGTGAATAAGGACCCAACTAAGGAGTGGCTACAACTGAGCTACTGCATGACGATGCAGGTCATACAGATGGAGCTCCATGAGTGGCCTGAGGAATGGAAAGTGCCAGTAATCCAAAAAATAGTGTGAATAGTACAAACTGAGACGCGGGACAAAATAGTCCCCGAGAAACAGACATGCACAAATGGCGTTAGTAAGAAGAAGAAGAAGACAACACAAGGCCCAGTGGGGGAAATCAGCCCCATACAAAATAAAATCATGACATAGAATAAATCGCAGCGTGGTTCTACACGGGATCCACCGCGCACAGAGCATGCGCCAAGAGGAATAACAAAACAGGTGTGCGTAGAAGAAGTACAAATGGAGACATAATATATACCTATGGAGGAAGAATTTGGGTAGGATACAGGCATGGATACACATATTCCAAAGGCATATGAACCATCAGATGACCAAAATAAGAGAACATGGGAGAAAGCAAGTGGCTCCAAGAAGAAGGAGAAGGCCCATAGAACACCAATGCACACATCATTGATAGCAGATGATGTGGAACTAATGGCCACAACAGTCAAAGATCGACTGTCAGAGGTGTGGGACAATGCCAAGAAGCATAGGGATTCAATTTTTGAGCAGGCGCAAGAGGTAAAGACTACACTAGAGCAATTGAAAATCCAGGCAGAGCAGCAACATAAAGACACACCAGCGAAGACTATGGAAGGTGTGCCAGTAGGAAAAATAGTCCAGATCACGGTGCAAGGGAGTGTAAAATTTATCATAACACCTGATATGTTGTTCATCAATGAGGAGACATCATAGAAGCCCCTGAAGGACATTGAGACATTGGACTTGGAATTTCTCAAGATCTCGACAAAGGTGTTGAATAAATTAAAGATTAGCATCGCGTAGGAAATTCAGTCCAGGGAAAGGTCTGATGCGACAAATTACAGATAAACCGGGAGGAAAATATTACATAGAAGGAAGTAATCAACCAAGAATGGACGGAAAAGAAGATAGCACAACAAAGGCTAGAGGAGATGGAGAAGTACATTGGCGTAGTATTTTGAACCATCCTAGACAGCACAGAATTAGAGGGAGTCTCCACTGAAGAAAAGATGAAAAAAATAGTGTAGGCCTTGGAGCAGTACAAGGATCGAATAAAGGAGCTAGAGGAGGGCACAGTACCCACTACTCCTCTAGAAGTTAGAGCGCAACGAGAGAAAAATGCAACAACATCTGTAAAAAGCATAGCGCAAATGATACAAATAATAACAGAGTTGTTGGAGAAGAATGCCCAAATGTGGAGACAACTCTTAGAAGATGGGAGCTTGCAAGACATGCAAGGAAGGGAAGATAAAATGCATGCAATAATGGTCGATGTAAAACAACGATAGAATACAGAAATAGAGAGCCTACAAGCAGAGGAGAAAGCAGTGCAGGCACAGAAAATTGCAAGAGATGCTCAGTTGGATCCCTTGCAGGACAAGGATGAACAGTTGGTCATGGAGATCGACACAATGAAACTACACATAAAACAAATAGGCTTGGAGGGAGGAGAAATATTGAGACCCCCAGTCACCACACAGATGGTGGAAAACATGACGGAGAAGAGCAACCAGGATAAGGAGCAATGCCAACATATAGCAAAGATGTATGAAGCACTGGCACGAGAAGTAAAATATGTAGGAGTCCATGAGTGACTCTGGATGAGTCACGATGTCAGTGTTGGGGGCCTATTGGCGCAGGCCAATTTTGGAGAGAATTAAGGAAGTTTTGAAGAAATCAAAGCAGCGCTGAAAAATAAGGGAGCGCGCCGAAAACAGAGGAAAACCCGCGGTAAGAAAAGCAGTTACAAAGTGGACAAACTGCTATGGAGCAATTAGAAAGTGGACAAGTGACGACTTGGAGAACGGTTGGATTGAGGACCAGCCATGAATGAGTCAACTGGAAAGTGGAAAAATCTAATCCTTTTAGGGTTAGGGTTTTTGTAAGGGCCTTGTCCCAGTTTTGTATAAGTAGAATGTATTAGGACAACAATAGGGTTGTCCATTTTGTTAGAGTGTGTATTGTTAAGAGAATGATGTGATCTATGAAGGTCGGTTGTAGTAAAGGAAGGATTGTACAGTGTGCAACACTAGATTTTGCATGAAAATGAATAAAGATCCAAAGCGATAAATCTTCGTGGACGTAGCCCCACGAGGGGTGAACCACGATATATCTTTGTTTTGTGCAAATTTATGTTGTGTTTTTTTATTGTATTATCTTTAGTAAGTTTATGATGAACATGTTAAATGATAAAAGGAATAGCATTGTGCACTAAGAATAAACTAATGGAATCTGCAGAATAGCTCTAAATAAATGTTATAGCTAGTGTTTAGATCATAATCTTCTGTTACATTAGATAAATACTTGTCATTGAACACATGCGGCTATAATGGTTAATGAATTCCTATTAGAATAGTTGTGACAGTGGTCTGGAATACGATCTAATGAGGGTTTAAAGGTTAACAATAAGTAGGTTAAATGCCTCTAAGAGAAACACATCCCATCCCATGGTTGTAGACATCTAAGTCCTGCGACCACCCATAGAAGCCATCTCGGGTGAGACTATGTAGTGCACTATGTGCGTTGTGTTTCTTTCTGGTATCCAGAAGGGCCGATGGTAGAAGGGAAGTTGGTAATCTTGTAGATAGAACCTGGGTTATCCCATAAGTAAACCAACAGATTACTTGTAATGAGAAAGTTATCAAACTTGACATGTGCAAATTTTAATCTTATCAACTTAATCAATCAAACCTAAAACCTATAATCGTGTCCTCAAGAATTAGTGTTGTTTATTTTCTTCTGAGTCTCCTTCACTCAAGATGACAAGTATTCTCTTCAACATGTCTTATGTACTAAGATAATATGCTTTCTTGACAGAAATATGAGTTAGAGAATAAACTCTATAATCTCAACCTTAATCAATCTAATACTTTTGACTTTAATTTTGACCAATGGTTAGTATGATTGTCATAACTTCAATATATCAAAATACAATCTAGATGTTCATAAGATCATAACAAATAGAGGCATATTAAATTGATCAAACATGGGGTGCATTGTTCCTTTGAATGTGTTGGATCTTAGATTCCTCTAGATCTATGATTGTTCTTTAGACAAAATATCATTTCTCCTGCAAATACCCTTTAAAAATAATGATACGGCTTAAACATATGTAATTACATACCTCCGAAAGTATCGGCAGGTAGTGGAACCATCCGGAAGCAGCGACAATAAATAACAAACCCTTAAAACTTCAAAGGTGTTGCAACTTGCAATTTCAAGGTAGCTAGAGATTTTCTAGGGAAAGGCGCACCAAGACAATAAAAATCAGTCTTAACACTTCACAAAAACTTTCACTGCAACTCGTGTTGGCATTGCAACTGGTGTTGCAAGTGGCATGAAGTAACTGCCACTGCAATTGCAACTGCAACTGCAACTTAGGGTTTTATGAGGAAACCCTAATTTCTCAAAATTCAAATTTTGGAATTTTGATCCAAGGACTAGATGTGCCTTCCTAGGGAGAGCTCCTAGATGTGGTCACTTCCCCAACGTCCTCCTTAAACAGGGAAAATGTCACACTTAGAGTTTATGCAGAAACTTTAATTCTACAACAACTGCAATACTGAAAAACTGGATTTGGAGAGGGTGCGTTGAGGATAGTCACTTCTTATAAACTATGAGTTGGTCTCTTTCAAGCCTGATCCGATACCATGTTGAATTTTTACTTATACATATAGCAGTTACGATTCTTCTTTAGTATTATAATCATTTAGAATATTAGTTGTATAAATAATATCATTGAAAGAGAGTCAATCACAGAAACAATAGAGACACACATATTATCCTTGGAAACCCTCATA
Organism: Picea engelmannii; assembly: GCA_009831015.1. Taxonomy (NCBI): domain Eukaryota; kingdom Viridiplantae; phylum Streptophyta; class Pinopsida; order Pinales; family Pinaceae; genus Picea; species Picea engelmannii. The sequence continues at coordinate 102,890 of ML826324.1, read as the reverse complement.
GGGAAGAAAACCCAACAAAACTTCATCAATATAGATATACCAAAGACCAAACCAAATATCCTCCTCTACTCCTTCACTAGGAAGAGTAGCGCACCACTTGACCAAGAAATACCAAGAGATATACCATAAACCCTCCTTGATGTCACCCTAGTTGCAACCGTTTCTCCTCCAAGACTTGCGCACTGCAGAGCTAGGTGTATGTGTCCAAATGAGGCACTGGCCTCTCTTATAAATAGTGGCCTGGCCAGCCTATAATTAGGTCTGGATTGACCTGTCACTTTACCCTCTTAATTTACATTAATTGTCAAGGCACAATAGGGCCGAATTTTATCAAGGCACAATAGGGCCTAATTAAATATAATATAATAATATTATTCAACTCTTTCTCGGGTAGAATATTCTTCAAATTTACAATATTTCAACAAAATAAAGTATGATATCTCCCATATTGAAATCCCCATTGTTGGCAGTTAGCCTGAATTCCCTACTTTTTCTTCTTCTTGTATGAAGATGATTGATTGTCATCTGTTCTAACTTCCCTTCTACTTATGTGTTGCATCTTTCTGGAAAATTATGTAAGACCTTAATGGATGATGGATCATTCAATAACTTAACACAGGATTGCAAAAAAGTCTTTGTGTTACTTACTTTCTCTAAAGGTTGTCCTTTGTTGGTGTGATCCATTGATTATGGAATCTCATACATTGGTGGATCTTGAGTTTGTTGCACAATCGATGTAGATGAAATGTTCTCTTTTAGAATCTCTTGTTTGGATTCCTTAAATGTTTCCTTTTCTTTCCGCGTGTCAAAGTGATTTTGTGGCTCAATATTATTCTTGACTCCCTTGACTCACTAGTGTCGAGTTGGATCTTGTTTTGTTGCATCAACTCCTATCTTAGCTCCTCCTCGAGTAACTATGTTGATATTTTTCCCATCATCCATGGCTTCTGCGGAAATCCACTGGACATTATGATAAAATCCACTAGACATTTTGATTGTTCTGGTTCCTTTTTTCCTATATTTTTCCCAATAGTGTTGGGCAGTCTTATGTGTCGTGGTTTGTTGCGTGATAATACATCCATGTCACAATTGGAAGTGGACAGTTTCTTGCATAATGTCCTAGTTGTTGAAAGTTGTGGAAGACTACTGACCCTATGCCCCGTCCAAATCCTCCTCTACCTCGACCTCCACCTCTGAATCTATCTCCTCATGGTGCATTGCATTGGGGTACCTGGTTATACTACGCGGGATTATATTGTGGATGCACATTGTTGTATTGTGGTTTCGCGGGATTGAATTGTGGTTTCACATTATTGAACTACAGTGTAGCTTGGCCTGTCATCAACTCTTCTTGCACCCTATAGGTATCTCAAGTTATTTCTGTCATTAATTCCAACGTTCTACAGTCCTTATCATCATGACCCACTGATTTGCAAAAATTGTAGTAAGAGATTTTTGTCATTATATTATACTTTTGCATCATTGGACAATGATATGGATCATTCCCCTATGTTTTATAAATCTCACACCATGGTCTGTTGAAATATTGTACTGCAAAGAGTATTCTATTTATTATTGAGTCATTATTAATTAGATCAATCATGTTTTGTGGATTGATCATGTCGGGCATTGTAAATGACCAAATCCCCTTTTGTGGATTGGTCAAACCCTAACTATATTATTCTAATTAAGAAGTAGGCCCCTGGGCCTAATTAAAGTGGTTTTAACCACTAAGAAGATAAGTCAGCCTTGCCCGGTGAATAGACACCTTTCCAGCGCCTGCCAGCTAGAATAAATAAAGGAGGCTAGCGCCTCATTTGTTCACTCACTCATTCGCTAAACAAATGTGCAAGTTTGGTAGTTGAAGTTGGGAGAAGAAGGAAGAGAGAGGTGCATTGCTCAGTGTTGGATATTCTCTAGTGTTTTGGTTTATTGTCTTGGCATTGTATTGGCTATCTATATTAAGGAATTTTTGCTAGGATTTCTCCCCCATGAGGGTTTCCTAGGATAAATGTTGTGTATCTTGTGACTGTGTTCTCTTAGTGATCCTACCTATGCTATTGTTATCTAGTAAATTGAAAAGAAACCTAATAATAGCTCAAAACATAACATGGAATCAGAGCTAAACTAAAGAGAGCATCTTTCACTAGATAAAGAAAAACGTCATTGTTGTCGTACAAACAAATTAGGACTTTTTGTTGGAGATGAATTTTTGCCTTAAAACCATCTAGAAAAGTGCGCCCTACCCTAGTGAATCTTTTGGCAGCTTGAGAGTACCTTTTTAGTGGATAGAGCCTCCAGAAATTCAAACCCTAGTTTTGACTAGTACCAGAAAACCAGAAGTACCAGAAAACCAGGAAACTAGAACTAGTACCAGAAGTACCAATCCATATTTCCACAGGTCAAGTTTCAAGGGGAAAAACTTGAAATTTTTTAAATCTAACAGCTTATTTAGGGTCCTAAATCCCTTTAACTCAACAGTAGGAACCAAACCAGCCACATAGGCCCAATTAGACTCTACAACGTTTGGTAGTGGAATGGTTCTCCAGATCCTTCGATCCAGCCAAATAATCGATGGGATTTACGTAATGATTGACAAGATATCTTCTTATGAAAGTTCCTCCTTCAGTTTAAACGTTATCTTTTGTATTTTGTTTTATTAGATGGGTCTTATTAGAAGATGGGTGTTGGTATAAACTAGCTAATAACAAAGGGGGTTTCTTAACTACTGAAGAAGGTTGAGCTTAGTATAACCCTTGTTCTCAAGCATGCAGACAAATATTTTCACACCTGTAACAAGCCTAGTATTAATACATTAACTTGTTGGTATTTCAATTATTGACTGAGATACAATTATCAAAAGAAAAAAATAGATGCAATAGAATGGTGGCAAGAAAAATAGTTTCCTTAGCTCTAGCATTAATCACACATTAACACAACAATTTGCTTTCATCATTAGAGACAAGAACTACAAAAATATTGAAACAACTAACTTATCAATAGATTCAGAAACTCTTACTCATTACATCATCCACTCATGAAATAAAGTCGGAAGTAATTCCTCCTCAAATCCAATCACATATGTTTTTGATGAAAAAACAGAAGTTTGTCTCCGGTCCTAAACAAGACTTCTCAATTAAGGTAGTTCGGAAATAGTTCTTTACAATTCCAAAAATGAGCGTCTTTGCAAAAACCATCGACCTCTTCTAAAAGGTTGATCTTCTTATTTATTACGAATCATTAACTAAAAGTAACTATCAAAAGTGCAATCTAAGTAAAACAAAACATCGCCACATGGCACTTCCATCTCTCTGTCTTCTAAGATTCATCAAATAGTTTCATTGAAGTGGATGACTCTTCTCATACTCTGACCATTTGACGAAGAGTTCCTTGCATGTGTTGGTATACGGGAATCTGTGTTGGTCCATCGAGGCCGAAAGGATTTATTTTACTTCTACTGCCCATGCCCGATACTTAACTATTTTGACACTTAACTATTGCAATATTTCTTAATCCTTGATCAGGTGCTCCATGAACTATTGTACTTGACCCGACACCATGCTCGCCACATTTTCTATCTTTGTAGTCCATGTCGAGTCTTATTCTACATGTTGTTTGACTATGTCATGCAAGTCGACACAGTCCTCGGGTGAGTTGAATTCTGGGAGGCCGATGTCTTTCATCTCCCGATTAATCTTAACCTAGCTCCTTTCGCAATCGCCCATTTTTCCTGAATCTCCCGCTGAGGTTCCTGGGACATTTTCACCTAGTATTTGGCCTATTTCCTAATCTGATCTATGTTGTTGTCCCTTGGCACCTAAATGTTGTGCTCTTCATCATCTCGGCCCTTTTGAACTGTGCTGATGTAATAAATTCTTTCCACTACCTGGTGAGCCTTCTAGTATCATATTTCCATGTCCTTGCAGGTTGCTAGCACCATAAGGGTGTCTTCTTGGAAGTTGGTTATCCTTGCAGTGAAAAGGTGTCGTTCATTCATGAATTTACCATATGCGTCTTGGAACTCACTTCTCAAAAACACCATGGCTTGTGTGGATTCCTGATAGTATTTCGCCAAATGGTGCAGATGCTCCAACTCCTTTAGCGCAGTGGCTAGCTCCTTTTTGTCTCTTCTTTCTCTATCCAAGGTGGCATCTGTGATAGCCATCCCTGCGCCGATAAGTTCAGACGTCTTGGCGTATTCCGTGTTGATCATCTTTTTCTCTGTGGTGATGAGAATCGAGCTATCCAACATAAGCCTCCTCTTCTTAGTGGTTCTATTCATGATGCCTTTTTTCTTTCGGTCGTAGGAGATTGCTTGTATATCAGTGACCTCATCAACAGGTTTGGGGATTTGTTTTTCTCCTCAAGTTAGAGTATTTCCCATGCTCTCGACTGTGTATATATGTTCTAGGTTGGGTTCCTGAACCTCTTTTATATGTCCTGATGGCTAGACTTCCGGTTGTTTTTCATCAGCTGGTAAGGTATCGGCCAAAACTCAGGAACTAGGGGCAAGTTCGATACTTACCTGGTAATCGACTATTGAAATGTCGATTTCCTGTTGTGGAATTTCTTCTTCCTGTCCACCCGATCCTAGCTCATCCCTCGAGCTATCCATTGGGGTTCCTGGTATGTCGAGTGGCTCAGTGTCTAAGTCACTTTCTACCTCATTCTCACTCTGCGGACGGATCTTAATGGAGCATTGGGACCCGAGGTAGATGCTCTCTCAGGTTATTTCTCCTCTGTAATCTGCACTAGAGTCACCAGGGACACCTCTGAAGTCTCCTCATCGTCGTAGATGGTTATCAAATCGAACAAGGGATTTGGTACACTTATTCTCCCTGATGTTCTTGGTATCTCGGGATGGGTTGAAATTTCCCCTAGCGATCTGATCTATGGTGGTGGAACTTCAGGGTTTTCTAACCCGGTGATTTCTTCAAGTTGCATCAGCTCTAGGCCACTTGGTTCTCCTCGACTTTCGATTGGATCATCAGCAGTAATCCTCATCATTTCTATCAGATCATGGTCATTTTGCAATTGATCAATGATTCTTTGTGCCCCTTCTAGCAAGAGTAATCCCCTTCTTCATGCCTCTGTTTTCTCTGCCACTCTGATTTCTTCCCTAGCTTTAAGGGCCTCTTGAGCCAACTACTCTATTGTTTCTACCTATTCATCCATGCTCATGGCCTTGAACCTAGTCATATTTGGGTCGACCATTCTCTATACCACCTCGTCCCAGTCCTGGGTACACTCTGTGAAAATTTCATCCTCAAAAATATCATGAGTGTATGACCAACAAGATGATACCTGTGAAGCATGTTGGAGCACCAAGCCTTTAGGGTCATGCTTGAGGAATCGGCATGTTGGGAACCTGAATTCAAGTTGCCTCATCCCTTCTTGTTTGGCTTGAGAAGTATCCTTTACCAGATAAAACCCCACATGGAAACCGTAGGGTATGAAATCCTGCTTCATGTCCTTGACTAATGTGGTGTTATAGCCCTGTAGGATAGTCTGATAGTAGATTTCTCCCACAACGAGCTAGTCTGGGACATGAGAGGGTAAGAGATGTGGTGCTTCGGTGGCCCCGAACACCCTGATATAGGTTGAGAGATCCTCTAAATACCAATGGCCTACCTTTGCTACCATTTTCTTGGTTGTTGCGGATAATCTTGGGCATTCCTTCTTAAAAATAATAAAATGAATACGGGCGATGAATTCATCGCAGATGAGTGCATAATATTTTGTGTACATATTCTCCCATAGTATGCTAAAATAAATGTGGATCGAGAGCTCCACAACATGCCAGCTTAAATTCATGTCGGTGAAGACTTTTCTTGCATAGATGACATTGAGCAAGTACGAGGCCGTGTAGAAAGCAAGTGCTTCCCCTTCTTTCAACGTTTGAGCCTGTTGCACACAGATGCTCAATTGTTTAGAAATTATCACTCCCCAGTTGAAATTTCTTTCGGAAATCGCCACTGTGTATTCCAAGGGCATCCATGCTTTTGCATCTTACCTTTATTTTTCCATTCCTTGGGGTGCTATACGTTGTGGTTAGATTGTTCGTAACAATACCTAGCCTTCTGAATGGCATCTTCCAGGGTTTTAGGTTCATCAAATTCAATTATGTTTCGAAAAGACTAAGGATGCCCACTAAGAAATCATTGAATATTTACCTTTTCATCCTTTATATAGGGTACATACCTCAATAGTTCCATAAACTTGTTGATATATTCATCAATTGTGAGTTTCCCTAATTTGAGTTCATAGAATTCCTTCACCTTTTCATCGTAGTACCTAGCAGAAAGGTACTTTTTATTAAATTATTTCTCAAATTTATTCCAAGATAATTCCTTTTCCCAAATCGCTTTTACATTTTCTAAGGTCCTCCCGCCAGATAGATGCCTTTCCATTCAAATTGAATATATCTATTTGGGCTTTCAAGTTCTCAGAGCAGCTATGAACTCTGAAATACTTTTGCAGACCTAGTATCGAAGCTTCTGCCTCTTCCCCTTTTGTTATTTATCCATAAAACTTAGGTGGCTTGGATTTATTGAATTCTTCAATGTCAATTCCCTTGGAGTGCTTCATCTTCTTCCCTCTCTTCTTAGAATGAGAACGGGTGTCACTACTAGACATTTCTTTGGATCTTTCTATTCATTCGTCGAGGGAATCTTCGGATGAATATTTGGTTTTGGAATGCTTCTTGGCCCCATGTTGAGCCTTCTTGGGAGGGTTTCTTCTTGCATTTTTTATTTCAATTATGTGCTTTTGCATCTCAGATAGACTTTGGGTTTTCTCAGGTTGGGGTTTATCCACGTTATTGGTTGTTGGCCCATTTTAAAACTATTTTTGTATGTTTGATAGGATCTAAAGAAGGACTACATTTATCTCAGTCTATTTTTCCCGCTCCGTCATTAGCCTGTCATTGTCAGACTTAAATATTTGTAACTTTTCCCTAAGACTTCTCACAGTCTCAACTAGGTTTGGAGGGGTTTCTACCACTCTCATTTCATCATATTCTTCCTCCTTTTTTATGGGAACTCTCTTCACATTTAGGGTGGGTCACCATACCTTTACTTATGGCTTGCCTGGGATGTCTCTGACTGATTAAGTGTTGAGGGTCAACAATTGTATGTTATTTTGTTTGTCCATTAACAAAAAGAAACAATCTAGGTAAAAAAAAAACTGTAAACGAAGACTTTTTCTTCAACAGTTTAGTAATCAACAACACCTTGCTATCCCGATTTAGTTTTGTAAAAAAACATATGATTGTGTCCCTCCTTCCAGTAATAAATATTTAACAATATTCCCACAATTAATAATGCAGGTTTAATATCAGGTCTTGTGATTTTTGAGGTTGATTATTTGCACAATGAATTCCTTTGACTCTTTTGGTGAGCCCAAGAAGGTCATGTGTGGTTTCCTTCTCTGATACCACTTGTAACATACCCAACCCCCTAAGTACACCTTTTGTGGATGGGGTATTAAAATTTCAATTTCCTCAATCATCTCAAAAACCTCTTTGCAAGGACACCATCATATTATGCTCGTCAAGAGCTTTCCAACAATGGAAATTTCGATCAAAACAGAGCTCTGGAGTGGAAGTTATGACCTCCAAAACTCTTAGGTTTACACGGTCATCAAATCTCTCCCTGCCATGTGGCATCCCAACCAGGGAATTCTGTCCATGTCGCCCACAAGGGATTTAACGGTCTAGGATCATCCATGGACATCCTCTGATATATCAATGACCCTTGTTGATTTAAGAGAACTCACTCCACGAGATTCACACTCAGTGCCAATGGATATTCATGATCTATCCATCCTATCAGATCAATGAAGATTGTGTCTCATCCTCGTTTCAATTAAGGGTTCATATTTAACCCCTGTGTCAAATCAATGGTCACGATCATCTGAAACAAATTTGGGCCTTTTCCACTGATTTAATAGTCCAAGTCCAGACTTTTCCATTTTCACAGTGGTCTTTCCTTTAGTCCTTCACAAGTCTTACCAAGATTCAAGGGTGCTCGTGCTTGGACAAGACACTCCATGGTTTTATCAGGGTTTATCCATATCATCTTAGTTCTGTGATACTTATTAGATTTGGGTGTCCCAACATCATGACATACAA
>ML826324.1:80980-94626 GCA_009831015.1 Picea engelmannii | reverse complement strand
GATTCAAGGGTGCTCGCGCTTGGACAAGGCACTCCATGGTTTTATCAGGGTTTATCCATATCATCTTATTTTTGTGAGACTTATTAGATTCGGGTGTCCCAACACCGTGACATACAAGGACATACACAAAAGGATACACACACACACACACACACACACACACACACACACACACACACACACATATATATATACCCTTGTGTATGTCCTTGTATGTCACGGTGTTGGGACACCCAAATCTAATAAGTCTCACAGAAATAAGATGATATGCCTGATTTCAAATAACTCTTACATCTTCCTATCGTAACAGTGCTCTGAAAGATACCCCGGCTAAAAGAATTTCTTGAATTGCTTCCAAGTAATCCTACTCTTGTCATGGTGCTTATATTTTTTCAACTAATCCCAGCACATTACAACTTTTCCATGCAAATGGTATGTGGCAATCTTGGCTTCTAGGTTGGATGAGTAGTTTTGCAACTGAAAATACTTCATGATTCCAAGCAAACAGGCTCAATGTCATCTTCCCTTTCTCTTTCACCATAAAAGGATGGTGTTCTAAGCTTCCTAAGCTCTCCTTTCAAACTTTCCAACTCATATATTCTTCTTTGGTGCCTAACATGAGACAATTCTAGATTGCTCCTTGACTCTTTAAATGCATAAAAAAATTGACCGAATGAATAGGTGAATGTTGTCTCTAGGTTATACTAGCACTCTGTGTGTGATTGGATCTTTTGTAGCTACCCTCCTTACACGATTTCTGCCTTCTTCCTCATGCTTTGGACCCGATCCATTCTCCACCTACCTCTGTAACTAATTTAAGTTTTACATCATCTAAGCATTTATTTGGTTATGTTCTCTCATCATATTCTCATTATCAACTCTATGACTCTACACTTCCATCCTCAAGCTTCTCACAGTCTCTACCAATTTTGTTGGTTCCACTCTGTTCTTGTGTCCATTAGATTTTGTCTTTGCATTACCAACACTAATATGTTGGCCTATGGATTCTCCCTCATGACTAGATGCTCACTCTCCATCGTCCATGCCTCAATATACAATCCTGGATTGAATTAATATGCTTACATCCCTTAATTATGCATGTGCAAGAAACCGTTTTGTTATAGTTAGGCATAATATTATACAAAAGAAATTGTCACTTAAAGTTGTAGGTGCTTCTTCTTCTCAATTTATGAATAATTATATTACAATTCTCCAACTTTTGATAATTCTATATTATTCTCCTTTGAATTAGCTTTCCAATGACTATTCCCATGCTTAATATGATATCAGAGCTAAAAGTTATGGCCTCCTAAAACGTGCCCTTTTCTTCCCCAAAATACAATTACTATGCAATTTCCATCTACTAACATTAACTTTACCATCAGTTCACTACCAGTTACTGACATAATCCAGATCTAGACCTTTCCAAAATTATGAATCCCCAGATTCTTTGCTACCTGAATGGTAAAGATTCCATGGGTCAAGGTTCCTTCATCTAGATCTAGCATCCCATTGATTTCTCGCACAAGGTTTTTCTTCCCGGATGTCCCAAATCTCTGGATGATTAAGGGTTTCACTACAAGGTTCCATTCCTAAACTTTGAGGTGCAAGGCATTTGACATATGGCCATCCAAAACAATAACAACCACAAGGACCTTCGAATTCCTGGATGTCTAAATGGTCTTGGTTCCATTCGACTAGGTTCCACTTGTACTAGACTTCCACTCAACATCCAAACATTCATCCACCTCCACTAAAATGCTTCCAATGGCATGTTTCCGCGTGGCCTTCCCATGTCAAATTTCCAATTTTTCTCGTTGTATGAGGTTCATATCACATGGGATCCATGTCGGGATGATTTTTCCATCCACTTGGCATCTTCCTTCCACCTCCAGATCATGGTTCCTCCATGTCTACTTCCACATCCAGGAATCCGACATGTGACTTTTTGCAAAATTCCATTTCTTGGGAATTTTTGGATGGTCCAAGTTCTACCTCTCATTTCTGTCATCTAGTCTTCCTCTCCATGACCTATGATCATGGCCTACTAACGGGTACACTTCTAACATGGCCCTTTGACGTGATGTGGCACTCTGACGTGACAATTGTTGACTTGGTATACTACTGATGTGGCATACTGATGATGTGACACTCTACTAATGTGGCATACTACTGACATGGTAACAATTGACATAGCATCTGGAATATGGATCTTTGGAAAAAACCCTTTATCAAAATTTCAAATATTTGGATCTCCGGATGGTCCCAGTTCCACGTCTTGGTTCCATCATTTGGCATTCGGGTCTTCACAAAATGTCACTTAAAAAGAAATCTGGATCTACCCCTTAACAATAAAACTTGCCTCTAGGGACTTTAGATGCCCATATGTTAATCCCCACATTCGACATCAAGCCCTTAACACCAATAACAATCTGTAAGGACCTTTGGATTCTCGGATATTAATGCCCCGCATCCGACATCAGCCCATCCATGCTTCTCTAATACTCTCGCCATGTAGCCTCCACAAAACCACCTAACAAGTCCACCCAACACTCTTTCATTCGACCCCATGACATACTCCTATTGTTGTGGGGATGTGTGTGTCCCACCCCGCACCTCTGATTGTACAAACCTACATGTCTTCCGAATCGTATGGTGGAGTGAAAGATTGATGGTCGAGATCAGTCATGGAAGTTTAAATAGGAGGAGTGTTAACGACACCCCGAGGTTTCGACAAGCATGGTTCCAACATAAAAATCCGACGTTTTAGAAAAATGGTGCATAAGGAAATCTCTAGATGTTGGATCTTTGAATGGTGATGGTTCCATGAATTCAAGGTTCCAATTCCAACTTGAGGCGCATGGCATCCAACATCCATCCCTTCACAACAACAATAAATGCAAGGACCCCTAGATTTCCAAATCCCTTGCTACCACAACGTCTACCACCATGACCTGCCACTGTAGCCCTGCCACAGGGAAAAAATTCCAACGGCTCCACGCTATCCACCAGGTCACCCCATCATGTGGATCCTAATCACGTTGATGTCATTGTATAGATGATTTATTTTTTTTCCAATATTCATGAAAAAATTACGAAATTTCCTAGGGTTTTCAAAAAATGGTTCAGTCGCCTAGCACCCTACTAGCTAGGCCCCTGCACAGTTAGCAATTTCAACCTATAGTTGGCCCATGTACCCCATGCGCTGCAACTGAACTCTAATACCAAACTGTCACACACTCCACTGTCGGGATGCCCCAAAAACTTGCATGCCTGAGACGATTTTGAAATTCTGATACCTTTCTTACAAAAATAATGGACATAATAATGTAATTGCAATAACAAGAATATTACACGACTAAAAAAATATAGCATAATTGGTCATGCACAACAATTAATAAAAACTATCATGTCTTAAACATATCATATAGATAAATGAAATACACAATGGAATAAAATCACAATGAAACAGAAAGAGACTTATCTTTTAAAAGAGTTTCACCAACTGGTTGTAGGCGTCAGACGTTCCACCTAACCTTAGACACTTCTAATCTAGAACTCAACATTAGGTCACCCCCAAGACAAGGCTATGAATCCACAAGGACGGGTCCTAGGCTGACTCTAGTTTTCCAAACCACTCTGGAAAATCAACTCTCATAGTTTCTCAACCATACAACAATCCCAATTTACAAGCTCTCTTTCCCATCAGCCTGCACAACCTAAGAGGATGAACCCCCTTCATTGCCACATAGTCCCTCAGATTATTCACCTCAATCCATGGCTCTAATGCTATTGGTCAGGAAATCTTAATGCTATAAACTTCCAGGATTCTCAGTTGTAGACAGTCTTGGCATTACTATCAACATTCTCATCCACACATGAATCAAATCTTTGTTTGAACACCAATAGTTCCTACAGCCAGTAACCATGGCTCACTACCTCCGAAAACTCATCTCCCCATGCCCACAACAAGATCCAATGTGAGTAAGAAGGAAAGTAATGATGAATAAGGCTCGTGTGTCCAAAACAAAAAAAACAACCACAAAAATGAAGCAACAACAATCAAGCAAAAAGAAGTAACCCCCAAATAGCCCATAGGTAGGGTTTATATAACTTTCAAGGTATAATGTGGCCTCTCCAAGCGTTATACTTGTATTTTCCACCATAGGTTGTGCAAGCATGTTATTCGATATTATGAGGCTAGAATTACATAATTGAGTAAAATTCTCATAATTATTTCACAAGGAAATAATTGTTTTGTCATAATTTCACAATTATGAAATAAGAATTATTTCATAATTGAGAATAAACTCATAATTGAGAATAAAATCATAATTGAAAAGAAAGTTCATAGTGAGTTCTAAAAGCTCATAATTAAGCATGGAACTTGAGAAAAAAGTTCATAATAGGTTGGTAAAATCTCATAATTAAGCATGAAACTTGTGCATGACATGTAATTGCTTAGTTCAGATGCCACTGAGTCTATCTATGACTTGTAATTGCTTAGTTCACATTCTATCAAGCTACCCATGAATTGTATCTACTTATCCATGACTTGTATCCACCTAATTCACATGTCATGAAGCCTATCTCCAATCGCTTAAAAAATTCTATAAGAAGAGGCCAAATCAAGGAGATGGGGGAGAAGAGTTTTGAGAGTGGTTATGGTGGAAAAATAGAGAGAGAAGATCAAGAGGCTAAGGAGGAGCATTGAGAATCTAGACCTAGGAGGAAGCATCAACATATAAGGTATGAAGCTTTGATGTATTTCTTCTATATTCATTAATAGATCAATGGTTTTACTCCATATTATTTGTGTTCAGTTCATGAATGTTTAGATTTGATTCATTCTATTATAGATCTTATTACAAGAAAGTTAGATATAGGATTCTAATCCCAAGCAGCGAGGTATTACTTGTCTTTTGTGTGTAGGAAGCATGTTGTGGAGCTTGGAGTTGGAGTTTCAGGTCTGCAACAACCAAGATATATGAAGGAAAACCTACAAAGAAAGGTATGCAATCTCCACCACTCCACAACCTATGGTGGAAAATACAAGTATAATACTAAGAGACTCACATGACCCTTCCCTTCCTCACTAAATCAAGGGTAAAAATAAAATTATAAAATATGAACGCTTAGACCCTCAACTCTCTCTCTCGTGGAATCATAGCCCCCTATAACTCTTGTCTTTGTCTGTCTCACAACCACCGATGTATTATATTATTAAAAGCATTAAAAGTATTGCATTCCCTATGCTCTCCAACCTTTTCAATTGTTCATGCACTCTAACCTCTTGTCAATAAATAAAAATACATTATTAATCACGGGACTTGAAACCTGGGTATTACACCAATCAACAAGAGTTTTACCATTTTTGTTAAGAAAAAAAAATATTCCTCAAATTATATACATGAGAATTGACTACACAATATAGACTATATGTATTGGAAATTGAATATATATATATATATATATATATGTTCCCATTTGATTATCAAAGCATACATCCATATTTAGTAATCAACTTTTCTATACACACATGAAGCATAAACAAGACAATAGCATAACATATCATGGTTAAACATAACACAACAAATGGTAAGAATACTTATGATCTTATTCAAGTTTGTAGATTAATATTGTCTTGTCTCATCTATTCACCACCCGACCAAAGATGTACAATATAGACACCACCCCCAAGTTGGGTTTGTTATCCCCATTTGTGGGATAACTAAGGAGATCATGTCTCGAGGCCCTCAGGTTGCAGATATGGAGTGACGAGAGACTACATGACCAACAATGTCCACTTGCACAGATGGAGACCCTTCTCACCACCACAGAGGTCAGAACTTTCAGGATGGCATCCACCACACCCGTTGGCTTCCAGAAGGTAATGGGCCTTGCTCCATGAGGTACAAGTCAAGTATTATGGTGAGTGTAATTTCAATATTTGAGGCATTTGAGTATGTTGTATCTTGGATTGCTTTAGACTTCAGGACATATGCTTGGACATTATGCCTTTTGCCCTGTTTCACCTTGGTGGTTGACATTGTGCCCTAGAAAGTGGTCTTTATTCGGGATGGGTTTGCTACTAGGAACTCCCTTGAAGAGATATCGTACCATTCCTAATTATACTTACCACTTTTCGTCACTTAAACCCCCTCATTTCCTTATCTCTTCTGATTTTAGGGTGTATTGACCCAAGAAGGGGTTGTCCCTCATTCTATGGGAGGAAGGGGTTGAAGGCCCAGAGGGATTGTTGTTGGGTAAAATATAAAAGCCTATATATAAACATTCCATATGCTTCACCCAGGGATCACCCAAGAAAGCAATGAAACACTTATCTGTGAGAAAAGGGGGACCCACAAAAATAATGATTATGAATGCTTAAAGGGTTAGTTGGAGGATAGGAGGTCTCATCATGAGCCGGAATATCATGATCATGGATATCTAGTGGTATGACATTACCATCATCTAGTCACCAAGCCAGGGTAATGTCTCTCAGTTGCATGGCTGAGAGAAAGGGGGTCTCATCACAAGCCAACCTTCTCATTTCCGATAGGTGTTTGTGAGTGACATTGTCATTATCTGGACACCATGCCAGGATAGTGGCCTTCAACTTGTCCTTAAATTATGAAAGAAATAAAGAATGGCAAAACGATGGGCTTGGAAAAATTGCATTTGAAACCAAGGTGCCACACACCCTCTACAAAGGCACCCATGAAGGAGACACTCCAACCCCTTGTATGTCATGAACCCCATTCCCATTAAGTATTCATCCTTAATCACTTCATCCACTTTACATGGCTTAGAGAGGGATCACTTGAGAAACACTCCTTGACCTAGGAAAGACCTACCCAATAGGACACCTCGTCAACCCTCCCATATCCAATCTTGGCAAGTCGCATAATGTCTTTAAGAACTTAATTGTTTGACAAGGTAATCTTTGATGCACATGCTTAGGTGGCTCATTTATTGACTTGATTTGCTTATCATGATATTTTGACTTGAGATGCTTATTTGTCTTTGTAGGGCCTCGTTGGTGGACAGTTTTGGAGGAACAAGCCTAGCTTGGGCTTCCATGGGGATTGAAACCCACGGGTTGGATGCCAAGGGCCCACATGTCGGATAAGAGAGATGAAACATCAGAGGCCTAGAAGACATTGTGGATGACATAACCTAGCCCTCACATGCCAAACATTTTGCCCAGGAGGGACAAAATGTCACCTTTGGAGGCATGATGTCATCTAGGAGGCATAGGGTTTCATGGTGAGCTTGTTATTCATTGACACAAGGGCATTTTTAGGAGAATGAGGCTTTGACCATGAAGAAATGACTTGGATGATTGACATGTGGCTTTGGGAATCCCATCAACACTTCTCCAACACCAACGACTTGCTCCTAGTGTCAAAACGTCCCCTAAAGGGGTGATATCACTTTAAGTTAGGGTTTCTTTTTGTGTAAAAGTAAATTTTAAATGAATTGTTTAATATTATTTGTGTAAAGGGGAAAGATTAATGTTGTTGACCCCTAGTCTTGTGGTTTAATTTAAAATTATGTGGACAAACTATTTTGGAGACATTTTGTATAAATAGAGATCATAAGATCTCATTTGAAGATATAACTCTCCCATTTGGAGAGGTACTTGGACTGGAATTTTCGCTATCTTTAACTATTTCTCACTTTTTCTCTTGTGTATGGCTACTTTCGTGGTTATTTGGTTGATTTA
Source organism: Picea engelmannii (assembly GCA_009831015.1). Lineage (NCBI taxonomy): Eukaryota > Viridiplantae > Streptophyta > Pinopsida > Pinales > Pinaceae > Picea > Picea engelmannii. The sequence goes on along the minus strand of ML826324.1, from coordinate 86,897 downwards.
AGTGATGCGCTAGCCTTGGAATGCTCTTCTTTGCTATTATGGTGGTTTTTCTTAGCATTTTCCTTGAATTGGTAAGGATTTTTTGCATTGTACTATCATTTTGTTTCAAGACGAGGTTATTTTTCTAGAGCTAGGTGGGAATTATAAGGGCATACACCCCCACCTTAGCCTCCATCACTTTATGCTTAAATTATATTGGTTTAACAAGGGTTTGCTAAGATAAGTATAAGTGCATACACCCTCTTAGCCTAAACCCTAGCTAGGGATACTTGCCTTGGGGAGTAAGAGGATTTACACCCCTAAGGAGGTAGTACCTTTAGCTCCTTCATTTCTCGACTCCATTAACCCAATCATTAAAGGCACTAGTCATCACTTGTTGCATTGGAGATATAAAATATTTGCTTTGGGAAACGTGAAATTTCATGATTTTGAAGTTGTTCCTAGTGGAATAAAATCTATGCTATAAATGCTTGCTTGAGCCACTGGGGAATTTATTTTCTCCAATTATTTATTGATGTTGTTTCAAATTTAACCTACAACCATTAGGGCTATATAAAACCCTAACCAAACTCTTCAATAACTCATAATTTAATCGTTGAAAATTGCCTAAAATCTGCCCACATAATCTACTAAGTACGACACATCTTTTGGCAAGTCTGGAGCAAGTTTTAGTGGTTAAATATCTTGTTGTAATAACAAGTTTATTACAGCCATAAGGATGATAAATATCACTGCAGTTAAATTTTTATGACAACCTTTCTTTTTGTGCTAAAATCTTGTTCTATCATTGTTGAGCTAAACTAGTTTTTACTAGCTTGTCTTGTACTTATTCAATTGGACTTTTAACACTTATATTGCAGCCCTTATTATCTTTTATGTGCTGATATATATCATTGATTGTTGCTGCAATTAGGGACAACAAGATTAACTTGTTTGTCCACCTAACATTACTATGCAAGTGTGGATTTTCTAGTGTCTCGGGTAGGTATAAACACCCTTTGTAGACATCCAAAGACTTGGCAACCTTAAACCACTTGGAGACGAGTGATCAAAGACATATTTCCTCTTCCATCACCAACCTTTAGGGGGTTACTTCTCTTATTTCCCTTCAATTCATCTCAATCCGCCCAGGGTCACCGGGATGGCCTCCCTAGAGTGAGCTAGTCACCCTCGAAGTGCGAGATCTATATCGAGATGACATTAGGTATAATGTCCCTTAGTTGTTGCCATTTTGGTGGTTGGGTCAGGATTTACCCAACCTACAACTTATGTGATAAAATTTTGGCACCATTGCCAGGTATGATTTTGAATCCTCTTCGTGCCCTAACAGCACTTTGGCAAGCTTCCCTCCCAAAGCCTCTATCCCTTAGCTTGTCTGGTGACTCCATTGAAGAATGTTCCCTTTTCCACCCTTGATAAGTTTCCCTTTAAGATTTTCTGGAGACTCCACTTTCCAAGAACCCACCTTTCCCTCTTTCCCCCTTTCCCTCCTTTGGTGAGACTTGACCTCACTCGGTGACTCCATTGAGGTGTCTTTTCAATCAATGGAATTATGGCACCATGGGATGAACCCTCATCCATAATTTGTTATGACTTGAAGATGGAATTTTTACAAATGGAAAAGGAAAAGGCTGCTAAGGAGATGACGAATCGAATAAGAGACTCATTTACTGCCCTTGATGATGAAGAAGTGCTTGAATAAAAGACATATGAAGAAAGTTAGCAAGAATATCTTGATCAATTTTCTCATGTTGAAGATCCATATGATACATTTTACAAAGACGAAGCACTCACATATTCCCTTCCACTTGATGAAGATGACCATACCTTTACTCCTCCTGAACACGAAGATAAAGAGATGGTCTCTTTTTCTGATGGTCTTGTGAAAGAACCTTTACAAATGGTTGATGAGCATACAAACACTTTCATACAGACTGGCAGACGCAGGTGGTATTTTGGTCGTCTCACTTTCGATAGAGACCCCATTTATGACATTGAGGATAATCCTCAAGAAAAGGCGTTTGAGTGGCCACCAAACGCATGAAAAGTATTCCTCTGAAGATGACACGATTATAGAATTATTCAAGGACTCTCAACCACTTTCGTCCTCAATTTTGGAGGAATACCAAGACATGGCCACCTCAGAGCAATCATAGGCTCACTCTACAAAGAGAAAGTACTTTAATATTGAGGATTTCTATAGGGATTCGAAGATAAAGAGGGCATTATTTTCTCTTCCTAGACATGAGCCTATCCCTTACCTCATTTCCTCCTCTTAGGAAAATCATGAGGTCCTCTTGGGACCTCTCATATCTGCTCGGTCTTCAGGAAGCAACTATCATGTTTAGAAGGATGAAGATGAGCCTTCATCTATATATAGTAGCCCCCTTCAGAGATGGATTGATCAAGCTTGTGGCTACCACTTCAGGCAAGATTCCTTGCATGATCAGAGTTGCAGATATTCTTTCCAACAAGATTTCCTCCCTCCCACCCATCTCCATGAGTTCCATTTCATGATTGATTATATATTTATTTGTGCTCATTACGTGCTTGACTTATCTTTGTTGTTTTACATAATCAAACACAAGGGGAGATACTTTGATGGGATGTCAACTGGTTGCATTGGTTGCATGACTTCACTTGACATCACCCATCACCTAATATTTAGGGCCCCGAGGCCCCCAACTAAGTAGGTAAGTCATTTTGATTTCTTGCTTTTTTATCTTGATTTCTCATATTAGTTTAGATGCATTTCATATTTCATTTTGCTTTACTTGCACATTGATTCCATGCTTAGTTTATAAGTTTTTGAAAAAATGCTAAAATTTTATTTTCTAGATTAGTTTTTATTTTTGGGTTTTTATGTATATGGACGAAGGGTGATAGCACCATCCTAGATGCTATGATGTTTTTGTCTAAGTTTTGGCAGGCACGAGTCTACCAGGAGATGTTGTGGTTCGCATGCACTCTACAACGAGCACATGCCCCAAAGTAGGAGCCAACTGCTATCCCCATTTTGTGGGATAACTAAGAAGATCATGTCTCGAGGCCCTCGGGTTGCAGATATGGAGTGTCGAGAGACTACATGACTAGCAATGTCCACTTGCATAGATGGAGACTCTTCTCACCACCACACATGTCATGACTTTCAAGATGGCATCCAACACACCCGATGGCTTCCGGAAGGCAATGGGCCTTGCTCCATGATGTACAAGTCAGGTATTATGGTGAGATTCATTTCAATATTTGAGGCATTTTAGTATGTTGTATCTTAGATTGCTTTAGATTTCATGAAATATGCTTGAACATTATATCTTTTCCCTGTTTCACCTTGGTGGTTGACATTGTGCCCTAGAAAGTGGTCTTTCCTCAGGATGGGTTTGCTACTAGGAACTCCCTTGAAGAGTTATCGTATCGTTCTCGATCATACTTACCACTTTTCATCACTTAACCCCCCACGCCCCCGCCCCCCCCCACATTTCCTCTCTTCTTGGGATTTTAGGGTGTACTGACCCAAGACGGGGTTGCCCCTCATTCTATGGGAAGAAGGGGTTGAAGGCCCAAAATGATTGTTGTTGGGTAAAAGATAAAATCCTATAAATAAACCTTCCAGATGCTTTGCCCATGCATCACCCAAGAAACCAATGAAACACTTATCTATGAGAAAAGGGGGACCCAAAAGAATAATGATTATGAATTCTTAAAGAGTTAGTTGGAGGATAGGAGGTCTCATCATGAGCTAACCTATCATGATCATGGATATCTAGTGTTATGACATTAGCATCATCTGGTCACCAAGCCAAGGTAATGGATCTCAATTGCATGACTGAGAGAAAGGGGGTCTCATCACGAGCCAACCTTCTCATTTTCGCTGGGTATTTTTGAGTGACACTATCATTATCTGGACACCACACCAGGACAGTGGCCTTCAACTTGTCCTTAAATTATGAAAGAAACAAAGAATGGCAAAATGATGGGCTTGGAAAAATTGCATTGCAAACGAAGGTGCCACACACCCTCTACAAAGGAACCCATGAAGGAGACACTACAACCCTTGTATGTTATGAACCCCATGCCCATTGAGTCTTCATCCTTAACCACTTCATCCACTTTACATGGCGTAGAGAGGGATCACTTGGGAAACACTCCTTGACCTAGGAAAGACCTACCCGATAGGACACCTCATCAATCCTCCCATATCCAAGCTTGGCAAGTCGCATAATGTCTTTAATTACTTAATTGTTTGACAGGGTAATATTCGATGCACATGCTTAGGTGGCTCATTTAATGACTTAATTTCCTTATCATGATATTTTTACTTGAGATCCTTCGAGGGCGTGCTTATTTGTCTTTGGAGGACCTGGTTGGTGGACAGTTTTGGAGGAACAAGCCTAGCTTGGGCTTCCATGGGGCTTGAAGCCCACAGGTTGGATGCCAAGGGCCCACATGCCGGATGAGAAGGATGAAACTTTGGAGGCCTAGAAGACATTATGGACAACATAACCTAGCCCTCGCATGGAAAATGTTTTTCCTAGGAGAGGCAAAACATCACCTTTGGAGGCATGACATCATCTAGAGGACTAGGGTTTGGTGGTGAGGTTGTTATTCATTGACACAAGGAATTTTTTAGGAGAATGAGACTTTGACCATGAAGAAATGACTTGTATGATTGACACGTGGCTTTGGGAAATACTTCTCCAACACCAACAACTTGCTCCTAGTGTCAAAATGTCCCCTAAAGGGGTGACATCACCTTAAGTTACGGTTTCTTTTTGTGTAAAAGTAAATTTTAAATGAATTGTTTAATATTATTTGTGTAAAGGGGAAAGATTAGGGTTGTTGACGCCTAATCTTATGGTTTACCCTAAAATTATGTGGGAAAACTATTTTGGAGACATTTTGTATAAATAGAGATCACAAGATCTCATTTTAAGATACAACTCTCCCATTTGGAGAGGTACTTGGACTAAAATTTTCGCTATCTTTAGTTATTTCTCTCTTTTTCTCTTTTGTATGGCTACTTTCTTGGTTATTTGGTTGATGGAAGTGATGTGCTAGCCTTGGAAGGATTTTCTTTGCTATTATGGTGGTTTATCTTAACATTTTCCTTGAATTGGTAAGGCTTTTTTACATTGTATTATCATTTTGTTGCATTAGAGATATAAAATTGTTGCTTTGGGAAATGTGAAATTTCATGATTTTGAAGTTGTTCCTAGTGGAATCAAATCTATGTTATAAATGCTTGCTTGAGCCACTAGGGCATTTCATTTCTCCAAGAATTTCTTGCTTTTGTTACAAATTTAACCTACAACCATTAGGACTGCAGAAAACCCTAACCAAACTCTTCAATAACTCCTAATTTAACCCTTGAAAATTACCTAAAATCTACCCACATAATCTACTAAGTACAACACATCTTTTGGCAAGTTTTGAGCAAGTTTTAGTGGTTAAATCTCGTGTTGTAATAACAAGTTTGTTATAGCCATAATCCTAATAAATATCACTGCAGTTAGCTTTTTATGACATCCTTGTTTTTTTTGCTAAAGTCTTGTTCTATCATTGTTGAGCTAAACTAGTTTTTACTAGCTTGTCTCGTGCATATTCAATTAGAATTTTAGCACTTATATTGCAGCCCTTATTATCTTTTATGTGTTGATATATATCACTGATTATTGTTGCAATTACGGACAACAAGATTAACTTGCTTCTCCACCTAACATTACTATGCAAGTGTGACTTTTCTTGTGTCTCGGGCAGGTACAAACACCCTTTGCAGGCATCCAAAGACTTGGCAACCTTAAACCATCCGAAGACGAGTCATCAAAGCCATCTTTTGTTAAGAACCAAATATCAATATAGCATAGAAAAACCTCAGAATAAGTACTCAATGCCTTGAAAAAGAGATAATTTCAGATAA
>ML826324.1:0-25865 GCA_009831015.1 Picea engelmannii | reverse complement strand
TATATATATATATACCCTTTTGTATGTCCTTGTATGTCACGATGTTGGGACACCCAAATCTAATAAGTCTCACAGAACTAAGATGATATGGATAAACCCTGATAAAACCATGGAGTGTCTTGTCCAAGCACGAGCACCCTTGAATCTCGGTAAGACTTGTGAAGGACTAAAGGAAAGACCATTGTGAAAATGGAAAAGTCTGGACTTGGACTATTAAATCAGTGGAAAAGGCCCAAATTTGTTTCAGATGATCGTGACCATTGATTTGACACAGGGGTTAAATATGAACCCTTAATTGAAAGGAGGATGAGACACAATCTTCATTGATCTGATAGGATGGATAGATCATGAATCTCCATTGGCATTGAGTGTGAATCTCGTGGAGTGAGTTCTCTTAAATCAACAAGGGTCGTTGATATATCAGAGGATGTCCATGGATGATCCTAGACCGTTAAATCCCTTGTGGGCGACATGGACAGAATTCCCTGGTTGGGATGCCCCATGGCAGGGAGAGATTTGATGACCGTGTAAACCTGAGAGTTTTTGAGGTCATAACTTCCACTCCAGAGCTCTGCTTTGATCGAAATTTCCATTGTTGGAAAGCTCTTGACGAGCATAATATGACGGGGCCCTTGCAAAGAGGTTTTTGAGATGATTGAGGAAATTGAAATTTTAATACCCCATCCACAAAAGGTGTACTTAGGGAGTCGGGTATGTTACAAGTGGTATCAGAGAAGGAAACCACACATGACCTTCTTGGGCTCACCAAAAGAGTCAAAGTAATTCATTGTGCAAATAATCAACCTCAAAAATCACAAGACCTGATATTAAACCTGCATTATTAATTGTGGGAATATTGTTAAATATTTATTATTGGAACGAGGGACACAATCATATGTTTTTTTACAAAACTAAATCGGGATACCAGGGTGTTGTTGATTACTAAACCGTTGAAGAAAAAGTCTTCGTTTACAGTTTTTTTTTTTACCTAGATTGTTTTTTTTGTTAATGGACAAACAAAATAACATACAATTGTTGACCCTCAACACTTAATCAGTCAGAGACATCCCAGGCAAGCCATAAGTAAAGGTACGGTGACCCACCCTAAATGTGAAGAGAGTTCCCATAAAAAAGGAGGAAGAATATGATGAAATGAGAGTGGTAGAAACCCCTCCAAACCTAGTTGAGACTGTGAGAAGTCTTAGGGAAAAGTTACAAATATTTAAGGCTGACAATGACAGGCTAATGAAGGAGCATGAAAAATAGACTGAGATAAATGTAGTCCTTCTATAGAGCCTATCAAACATACAAAAATAGTTTCAAAATGGGCCAACGACCAATAACGTGGATAAACCCCAGCCTGAGAAAACCCAAAGTCTATCTGAGATGCAAAAGCACATAATTGAAATAAAAAATGCAAGAAGAAACCCTCCCAAGAAGGCTCAACATGGAGCCAAGAAGCATTCCAAAACCAAATATTCATCCGAAGATTCTCCCAACGAATGAATAGAAAGATCCAAAGAAATGTCTAGTAGTGACACCAGTTCTCATTCTAAGAAGAGAGGGAAGAAGATGAAGCACTCCAAGGGAAGTGACATTGAAGAATTCAATAAATCCAAGCCACCTAAGTTTTATGGATAAATAACAAAAGGGGAAGAGGCAGAAGCTTCGATACTAGGTCCGCAAAAGTATTTCAGAGTTCATATCTTCTCTGAGAACTTGAAAGCCCAAATAGATATATTCAATTTGAATGGAAAGGCATCTATTTGGTGGGAGGACCTTAGAAAATGTAAAAACGATATGGGAAAAGGAATTATCTTGGAATAAATTTGAGAAATAATTTAATAAAAAGTACCTTTCTGCTAGGTACTACGATGAAAAGGTGAAGGAATTCTATGAACTCAAATTAGGGAAACTCACAATTGATGAATATAACAACAAGTTTATGGAAGTATTGAGGTATGTACCCTATATAAAGGATGAAAAGGTAAATATTCAATGATTTCTTAGTGGACATCCTTAGTCTTTTCGGAACATAATTGAATTTGATGAACCTAAAACCCTGGAAGATGCCATTCAGAAGGCTAGGTATTGTTACGAACAATTTAACCACAACATATAGCACCCCAAGGAATGGAAAAATAAAGGTAAGATGCAAAATCATGGATGCCCTTGGAATACACAGTGGCGATTTCCGAAAGAAATTTCAACCGGGGAGTGATAATTTCTAAACAATTGAGCATCTGTGTACAACAGGCTCAAACGTTGAAAGAAGGGGAAGCACTCGCTTTCTACACGGCCTCGTACTTTATCAATGTCATCTGCGCAAGAAAAGTCTTCACCGACATGAATTTAAGATGGCATGTACTGGAGCTCTCGATCCACATTTATTTTAGCATACTATGGGAGAATATGTACACAAAATATTATGCACTCATCTGTGATGAATTCATCGCCCGTATTCATTTTATTATTTTTAAGAAGGAATGCCCAAGATTATCTGCAACAACCAAGAAAATGGTAGCAAAGGTAGGCCATTGGTATTTAGAGGAGCTCTCAACCTATATCAGGGTGTTCGGGGCCACCGAAGCACCACATCTCTTACCTGCTCATGTCCCAGAACAACTCGTTGTGGGAGAAATCTACTATTAGAGTATCCTACAGGGCTATAACACCACATTAGTCAAGGACATGAAGCAGGATTTCATACCCTACGGTTTCCATGTGGGGTTTTATCTGGTAAAGGATACTGCTCAAGCCAAACAAGAAGGGTTGAGGCAACTTGAATTCAGGTTCCCAACATGCCGATTCCTCAAGCATGACCCTAAAGGCTTGGTGCTCCAACATGCTTCACAGGTATCATCCTGTTGGTCATACACTCATGATATGTTTGAGGATGAAATTTTCACAGAGTGTACCCAGGACTAGGACGAGGTGGTATAGAGAATGTCCGACCCAAATATGACCAGGTTCAAGGCCATGAGCATGGATGAATAGGTAGAAACAATAGAGTAGTTGGCTCAAGAGGCCCTTAAAGCCAGGGAAGAAATCAGAGTGGCAGAGACAACAAAGGCACAAAGAAGGGGATTACTCTTGCTAGAAGGGGCACAAAGAATCATTGATCAATTGCAAAATGACCATGATCTGATAGAAATGATGAGGATTACTGCTGATGACCCAATCGAAAGTCGAGGAGAAACAAGTGGCCTAGAGCTGATGCAACTTGAAGAAATCACCGGGTTAGAAAACCCTGAAGTTCCACCACCATAGATCAGATCGCTAGGGGAAATTTCAACCCATCCCGAGATACCAAGAACATCAGGGAGAATAAGTGTACCAAATCCCTTGTTCGATTTGATAACCATCTACGACGATGAGGAGACTTCAGAGGTGTCCCTGGTGACTCTAGTGCAGATTACAGAGGAGAAATAACCTGAGAGAGCATCTACCTCGGGTCCCAATGCTCCATTAAGATCCGTCCGCAGAGTGAGAATGAGGTAGAAAGTGACTTAGACACTGAGCCACTCGACATACCAGGAACCCCAATGGATAGCTCGAGGGATGAGCTAGGATCGGGTGGACAGGAAGAAGAAATTCCACAACAGGAAATCGACATTTCAATAGTCGATTACCAGGTAAGTATCGAACTTGCCCCTAGTTCCTGAGTTTTGGCCGATACCTTACCAGCTGATGAAAAACAACCGGAAGTCTAGCCATCAGGACATATAAAAGAGGTTCAGGAACCCAACCTAGAACATATATACACAGTCGAGAGCATGGGAAATACTCTAACTTGAGGAGAAAAACAAATCCCCAAACCTGTTGATGAGGTCACTGATATACAAGCAATCTCCTACGACCGAAAGAAAAAAGGCATCATGAATAGAACCACTAAGAAGAGGAGGCTTATGTTGGATAGCTCGATTCTCATCACCACAGAGAAAAAGATGATCAACACGGAATACGCCAAGACGTCTGAACTTATCGGCGCAGGGATGGCTATCACAGATGCCACCTTGGATAGAGAAAGAAGAGACAAAAAGGAGCTAGCCACTGCGCTAAAGGAGTTGGAGCATCTGCACCATTTGGCGAAATACTATCAGGAATCCACACAAGCCATGGTGTTTTTGAGAAGTGAGTTCCAAGACGCATATGGTAAATTCATGAATGAACGACACCTTTTCACTGCAAGGATAACCAACTTCCAAGAAGACACCCTTATGGTGCTAGCAACCTGCAAGGACATGGAAATATGATACTAGAAGGCTCACCAGGTAGTGGAAAGAATTTATTACATCAGCACAGTTCAAAAGGGCCGAGATGATGAAGAGCACAACATTTAGGTGCCAAGGGACAACAACATAGATCAGATTAGGAAATAGGCCAAATACTAGGTGAAAATGTCCCAGGAACCTCAGCGGGAGATTCAGGAAAAATGGGCGATTGCGAAAGGAGCTAGGTTAAGATTAATCGGGAGATGAAAGACATCGGCCTCCCAGAATTCAACTCACCCGAGGACTGTGTCGACTTGCATGACATAGTCAAACAACATGTAGAATAAGACTCGACATGGACTACAAAGATAGAAAATGTGGCGAGCATGGTGTCGGGTCAAGTACAATAGTTCATGGAGCACCTGATCAAGGATTAAGAAATATTGCAATAGTTAAGTGTCAAAATAGTTAAGTATCGGGCATGGGCAGTAGAAGTAAAATAAATCCTTTCGGCCTCGATGGACCAACACAGATTCCCGTATACCAACACATGCAAGGAACTCTTCGTCAAATGGTCAGAGTATGAGAAGAGTCATCCACTTCAATGAAACTATTTGATGAATCTTAGAAGACAGAGAGATGGAAGTGCCATGTGGCGATGTTTTGTTTTACTTAGATTGCACTTTTGATAGTTACTTTTAGTTAATGATTCGTAATAAATAAGAAGATCAACCTTTTAGAAGAGGTCGATGGTTTTTGCAAAGACGCTCATTTTTGGAATTGTAAAGAACTATTTCCGAACTACCTTAATTGAGAAGTCTTGTTTAGGACCGGAGACAAACTTCTGTTTTTTCATCAAAAACATATGTGATTGGATTTGAGGAGGAATTACTTCCGACTTTATTTCATGAGTGGATGATGTAATGAGTAAGAGTTTCTGAATCTATTGATAAGTTAGTTGTTTCAATATTTTTGTAGTTCTTGTCTCTAATGATGAAAGCAAATTGTTGTGTTAATGTGTGATTAATGCTAGAGCTAAGGAAACTATTTTTCTTGCCACCATTCTATTGCATCTATTTTTTTCTTTTGATAATTGTATCTCAGTCAATAATTGAAATACCAACAAGTTAATGTATTAATACTAGGCTTGTTACAGGTGTGAAAATATTTGTCTGCATGCTTGAGAACAAGGGTTATACTAAGCTCAACCTTCTTCAGTAGTTAAGAAACCCCCTTTGTTATTAGCTAGTTTATACCAACACCCATCTTCTAATAAGACCCATCTAATAAAACAAAATACAAAAGATAACGTTTAAACTGAAGGAGGAACTTTCATAAGAAGATATCTTGTCAATCATTACGTAAATCCCATCGATTATTTGGCTGGATCGAAGGATCTGGAGAACCATTCCACTACCAAACGTTGTAGAGTCTAATTGGGCCTATGTGGCTGGTTTGGTTCCTACTGTTGAGTTAAAGGGATTTAGGACCCTAAATAAGCTGTTAGATTTAAAAAATTTCAAGTTTTTCCCCTTGAAACTTGACCTGTGGAAATATGGATTGGTACTTCTGGTACTAGTTCTAGTTTCCTGGTTTTCTGGTACTTCTGGTTTTCTGGTACTAGTCAAAACTAGGGTTTGAATTTCTGGAGGCTCTATCCACTAAAAAGGTACTCTCAAGCTGCCAAAAGATTCACTAGGGTAGGGCGCACTTTTCTAGATGGTTTTAAGGCAAAAATTCATCTCCAACAAAAAGTCCTAATTTGTTTGTACGACAACAATGACGTTTTTCTTTATCTAGTGAAAGATGCTCTCTTTAGTTTAGCTCTGATTCCATGTTATGTTTTGAGCTATTATTAGGTTTCTTTTCAATTTACTAGATAACAATAGCATAGGTAGGATCACTAAGAGAACACAGTCACAAGATACACAACATTTATCCTAGGAAACCCTCATGGGGGAGAAATCCTAGCAAAAATTCCTTAATATAGATAGCCAATACAATGCCAAGACAATAAACCAAAACACTAGAGAATATCCAACACTGAGCAATGCACCTCTCTCTTCCTTCTTCTCCCAACTTCAACTACCAAACTTGCACATTTGTTTAGCGAATGAGTGAGTGAACAAATGAGGCGCTAGCCTCCTTTATTTATTCTAGCTGGCAGGCGCTGGAAAGGTGTCTATTCACCGGGCAAGGCTGACTTATCTTCTTAGTGGTTAAAACCACTTTAATTAGGCCCAGGGGCCTACTTCTTAATTAGAATAATATAGTTAGGGTTTGACCAATCCACAAAAGGGGATTTGGTCATTTACAATGCCCGACATGATCAATCCACAAAACATGATTGATCTAATTAATAATGACTCAATAATAAATAGAATACTCTTTGCAGTACAATATTTCAACAGACCATGGTGTGAGATTTATAAAACATAGGGGAATGATCCATATCATTGTCCAATGATGCAAAAGTATAATATAATGACAAAAATCTCTTACTACAATTTTTGCAAATCAGTGGGTCATGATGATAAGGACTGTAGAACGTTGGAATTAATGACAGAAATAACTTGAGATACCTATAGGGTGCAAGAAGAGTTGATGACAGGCCAAGCTACACTGTAGTTCAATAATGTGAAACCACAATTCAATCCCGCGAAACCACAATACAACAATGTGCATCCACAATATAATCCCGCGTAGTATAACCAGGTACCCCAATGCAATGCACCATGAGGAGATAGATTCAGAGGTGGAGGTCGAGGTAGAGGAGGATTTGGACGGGGCATAGGGTCAGTAGTCTTCCACAACTTTCAACAACTAGGACATTATGCAAGAAACTGTCCACTTCCAATTGTGACATGGATGTATTATCACGCAACAAACCACGACACATAAGACTGCCCAACACTATTGGGAAAAATATAGGAAAAAAGGAACCAGAACAATCAAAATGTCTAGTGGATTTTATCATAATGTCCAGTGGATTTCCGCAGAAGCCATGGATGATGGGAAAAATATCAACATAGTTACTCGAGGAGGAGCTAAGATAGGAGTTGATGCAACAAAACAAGATCCAACTCGACACTAGTGAGTCAAGGGAGTCAAGAATAATATTGAGCCACAAAATCACTTTGACACGCGGAAAGAAAAGGAAACATTTAAGGAATCCAAACAAGAGATTCTAAAAGAGAACATTTCATCTACATCGATTGTGCAACAAACTCAAGATCCACCAATGTATGAGATTCCATAATCAATGGATCACACCAACAAAGGACAACCTTTAGAGAAAGTAAGTAACACAAAGACTTTTTTGCAATCCTGTGTTAAGTTATTGAATGATCCATCATCCATTAAGGTCTTACATAATTTTCCAGAAAGATGCAACACATAAGTAGAAGGGAAGTTAGAACAGATGACAATCAATCATCTTCATACAAGAAGAAGAAAAAGTAGGGAATTCAGGCTAACTGCCAACAATGGGGATTTCAATATGGGAGATATCATACTTTATTTTGTTGAAATATTGTAAATTTGAAGAATATTCTACCCGAGAAAGAGTTGAATAATATTATTATATTATATTTAATTAGGCCCTATTGTGCCTTGATAAAATTCGGCCCTATTGTGCCTTGACAATTAATGTAAATTAAGAGGGTAAAGTGACAGGTCAATCCAGACCTAATTATAGGCTGGCCAGGCCACTATTTATAAGAGAGGCCAGTGCCTCATTTGGACACATACACCTAGCTCTGCAGTGCGCAAGTCTTGGAGGAGAAACGGTTGCAACTAGGGTGACATCAAGGAGGGTTTATGGTATATCTCTTGGTATTTCTTGGTCAAGTGGTGCGCTACTCTTCCTAGTGAAGGAGTAGAGGAGGATATTTGGTTTGGTCTTTGGTATATCTATATTGATGAAGTTTTGTTGGGTTTTCTTCCCTATGAGGGTTTCCAAGGATAATATGTGTGTCTCTATTGTTTCTGTGATTGACTCTCTTTCAATGATATTATTTATACAACTAATATTCTAAATGATTATAATACTAAAGAAGAATCGTAACTGCTATATGTATAAGTAAAAATTCAACATGGTATCGGATCAGGCTTGAAAGAGACCAACTCATAGTTTATAAGAAGTGACTATCCTCAACGCACCCTCTCCAAATCCAGTTTTTCAGTATTGCAGTTGTTGTAGAATTAAAGTTTCTGCATAAACTCTAAGTGTGACATTTTCCCTGTTTAAGGAGGACGTTGGGGAAGTGACCACATCTAGGAGCTCTCCCTAGGAAGGCACATCTAGTCCTTGGATCAAAATTCCAAAATTTGAATTTTGAGAAATTAGGGTTTCCTCATAAAACCCTAAGTTGCAGTTGCAGTTGCAATTGCAGTGGCAGTTACTTCATGCCACTTGCAACACCAGTTGCAATGCCAACACGAGTTGCAGTGAAAGTTTTTGTGAAGTGTTAAGACTGATTTTTATTGTCTTGGTGCGCCTTTCCCTAGAAAATCTCTAGCTACCTTGAAATTGCAAGTTGCAACACCTTTGAAGTTTTAAGGGTTTGTTATTTATTGTCGCTGCTTCCGGATGGTTCCACTACCTGCCGATACTTTCGGAGGTATGTAATTACATATGTTTAAGCCGTATCATTATTTTTAAAGGGTATTTGCAGGAGAAATGATATTTTGTCTAAAGAACAATCATAGATCTAGAGGAATCTAAGATCCAACACATTCAAAGGAACAATGCACCCCATGTTTGATCAATTTAATATGCCTCTATTTGTTATGATCTTATGAACATCTAGATTGTATTTTGATATATTGAAGTTATGACAATCATACTAACCATTGGTCAAAATTAAAGTCAAAAGTATTAGATTGATTAAGGTTGAGATTATAGAGTTTATTCTCTAACTCATATTTCTGTCAAGAAAGCATATTATCTTAGTACATAAGACATGTTGAAGAGAATACTTGTCATCTTGAGTGAAGGAGACTCAGAAGAAAATAAACAACACTAATTCTTGAGGACACGATTATAGGTTTTAGGTTTGATTGATTAAGTTGATAAGATTAAAATTTGCACATGTCAAGTTTGATAACTTTCTCATTACAAGTAATCTGTTGGTTTACTTATGGGATAACCCAGGTTCTATCTACAAGATTACCAACTTCCCTTCTACCATCGGCCCTTCTGGATACCAGAAAGAAACACAACGCACATAGTGCACTACATAGTCTCACCCGAGATGGCTTCTATGGGTGGTCGCAGGACTTAGATGTCTACAACCATGGGATGGGATGTGTTTCTCTTAGAGGCATTTAACCTACTTATTGTTAACCTTTAAACCCTCATTAGATCGTATTCCAGACCACTGTCACAACTATTCTAATAGGAATTCATTAACCATTATAGCCGCATGTGTTCAATGACAAGTATTTATCTAATGTAACAGAAGATTATGATCTAAACACTAGCTATAACATTTATTTAGAGCTATTCTGCAGATTCCATTAGTTTATTCTTAGTGCACAATGCTATTCCTTTTATCATTTAACATGTTCATCATAAACTTACTAAAGATAATACAATAAAAAAACACAACATAAATTTGCACAAAACAAAGATATATCGTGGTTCACCCCTCGTGGGGCTACGTCCACGAAGATTTATCGCTTTGGATCTTTATTCATTTTCATGCAAAATCTAGTGTTGCACACTGTACAATCCTTCCTTTACTACAACCGACCTTCATAGATCACATCATTCTCTTAACAATACACACTCTAACAAAATGGACAACCCTATTGTTGTCCTAATACATTCTACTTATACAAAACTGGGACAAGGCCCTTACAAAAACCCTAACCCTAAAAGGATTAGATTTTTCCACTTTCCAGTTGACTCATTCATGGCTGGTCCTCAATCCAACCGTTCTCCAAGTCGTCACTTGTCCACTTTCTAATTGCTCCATAGCAGTTTGTCCACTTTGTAACTGCTTTTCTTACCGCGGGTTTTCCTCTGTTTTCGGCGCGCTCCCTTATTTTTCAGCGCTGCTTTGATTTCTTCAAAACTTCCTTAATTCTCTCCAAAATTGGCCTGCGCCAATAGGCCCCCAACACTGACATCGTGACTCATCCAGAGTCACTCATGGACTCCTACATATTTTACTTCTCGTGCCAGTGCTTCATACATCTTTGCTATATGTTGGCATTGCTCCTTATCCTGGTTGCTCTTCTCCGTCATGTTTTCCACCATCTGTGTGGTGACTGGGGGTCTCAATATTTCTCCTCCCTCCAAGCCTATTTGTTTTATGTGTAGTTTCATTGTGTCGATCTCCATGACCAACTGTTCATCCTTGTCCTGCAAGGGATCCAACTGAGCATCTCTTGCAATTTTCTGTGCCTGCACTGCTTTCTCCTCTGCTTGTAGGCTCTCTATTTCTGTATTCTATCGTTGTTTTACATCGACCATTATTGCATGCATTTTATCTTCCCTTCCTTGCATGTCTTGCAAGCTCCCATCTTCTAAGAGTTGTCTCCACATTTGGGCATTCTTCTCCAACAACTCTGTTATTATTTGTATCATTTGCGCTATGCTTTTTACAGATGTTGTTGCATTTTTCTCTCGTTGCGCTCTAACTTCTAGAGGAGTAGTGGGTACTGTGCCCTCCTCTAGCTCCTTTATTCGATCCTTGTACTGCTCCAAGGCCTACACTATTTTTTTCATCTTTTCTTCAGTGGAGACTCCCTCTAATTCTGTGCTGTCTAGGATGGTTCAAAATACTACGCCAATGTACTTCTCCATCTCCTCTAGCCTTTGTTGTGCTATCTTCTTTTCCGTCCATTCTTGGTTGATTACTTCCTTCTATGTAATATTTTCCTCCCGGTTTATCTGTAATTTGTCGCATCAGACCTTTCCCTGGACTGAATTTCCTACGCGATGCTAATCTTTAATTTATTCAACACCTTTGTCGAGATCTTGAGAAATTCCAAGTCCAATGTCTCAATGTCCTTCAGGGGCTTCTATGATGTCTCCTCATTGATGAACAACATATCAGGTGTTATGATAAATTTTACACTCCCTTGCACCGTGATCTGGACTATTTTTCCTACTGGCACACCTTCCATAGTCTTCGCTGGTGTGTCTTTATGTTGCTGCTCTGCCTGGATTTTCAATTGCTCTAGTGTAGTCTTTACCTCTTGCGCCTGCTCAAAAATTGAATCCCTATGCTTCTTGGCATTGTCCCACACCTCTGACAGTCGATCTTTGACTGTTGTGGCCATTAGTTCCACATCATCTGCTATCAATGATGTGTGCATTGGTGTTCTATGGGCCTTCTCCTTCTTCTTGGAGCCACTTGCTTTCTCCCATGTTCTCTTATTTTGGTCATCTGATGGTTCATATGCCTTTGGAATATGTGTATCCATGCCTGTATCCTACCCAAATTCTTCCTCCATAGGTATATATTATGTCTCCATTTGTACTTCTTCTACGCACACCTGTTTTGTTATTCCTCTTGGCGCATGCTCTGTGCGCGGTGGATCCCGTGTAGAACCACGCTGCGATTTATTCTATGTCATGATTTTATTTTGTATGGGGCTGATTTCCCCCACTGGGCCTTGTGTTGTCTTCTTCTTCTTCTTACTAACGCCATTTGTGCATGTCTGTTTCTCGGGGACTATTTTGTCCCGCGTCTCAGTTTGTACTATTCACACTATTTTTTGGATTACTGGCACTTTCCATTCCTCAGGCCACTCATGGAGCTCCATCTGTATGACCTGCATCGTCATGCAGTAGCTCAGTTGTAGCCACTCCTTAGTTGGGTCCTTATTCACCTGCAACCACATGCTATGGAGCGATGCTTGAAAATTTGCTATCTATCCAAACTCCTGGACAGTCTCTGGGGAAATCCTCCATGTGTCAACTAAGTGGTTTTGGATCTCCGACAAGTATAGAGTGAATAAATTGTTGTTTATTTTCTTCGCCTTTGGGTCTGTTGTGCTTCTAAGTGATGTGTAGCGGGCTGCATCACACTTTCCTATTCTCTGCAGGAACATATTGTACATTGGTTCTTGCCATCGTACAAGTGCAATGAGGATGAGTAACCATGAGTAGTGGAACTCAGAACCCCAATCTTGTGTGTCCTTGCAATCATCGAGCTACCCTTCACGCACTGCACTATAACTGCTACCACTCCTATTGGTACTTCCTCCTTTTTGCACTTGTGCATTAACTTGCACCCTAGCATCCTTGTAGAAAATCGCGTCGCTGATCATGATTCCCCTATTTCCTCTCTCTGTTCCATACTTTTCCTTGATTTCGTTGGAGATGGATTTTTATTTAGTTTTATCCTCTAAGTACTGATCTAACTTCTCCCCATCTGTGGGTGACCAGTGATGGCTGCGATCAAGTCAACATTGATAGGCACTGGCCTATCCATCCACAAAATTCCTCCATGCACCCTTGCTAGTAGTTTCTTTACACATCCATTGATGTGTTTACCATGCCCAAAGTGCGGTATATCCAACAAATTCATGATCCCTGTATTGTAGAGTCTGAGGATCCATTGTGCAGGCTCCAATAGTGGCATGCATGACGAGCCCTCTTCTCTACTCTCCATATAGTTATGCTGTGCCAAATATGGGAATTTGACTGTGTCAGCCACATCATGATTGAAGTATTTTATGGTGTCTACTTCTCCCACCATATCATCGTCTACCTTTACTCCCACTGGGATTTTTGGCATTACTATTTCCAATTTTTCTTGTGTGCACGATATTCCTTATGCACTGCTCTCAGCTCATGCCTTTTTCCTCCCTTGCGGGGAAAACACCTCGACCTATGGTATGCCCTAGTGCTCTATTTCATGCTCTTCTTCTGACTCTAGGTCCTGTTGTGATGAATCCATGGAATGTTCACCCTGTTGTGGTCCTTTTCCCCTAGACGCGTCAGATTCTATCCTCTCTGCATCCTCCTCAGGTTTCCCGACCTCCTATGATATGTTTCCTTCTTTCTTGGCCTGCATGTTGCATGGCTCATATTTCGGCGTATGGATCTCATCCACATCCATGACTGTGGGGATATCTTGTGTCCATGTTTGTGTCACCCAATCACTACTTCTCGTGTTTCTCCCAGCCCTCCTCGACACTCCAACATGTGGTGGCAACATCTTCTGAAGATTTGAACCGCTGGTATGAAATTCTTAGCCTGCTCTCCCAAATTCTCACTTTCTCATACTTATATTTCACTCTTTGTTTTTCTCCCTAGTGAAAAAACAAAAATGACAACATTTCCCCCCTTTTCCGACTTTATAGTGGGACGACAAAATGACAACTGTTCTGCACTGACAATTGTCACTTTTTCTTGTGCGCTCCAATTTTTGTGTCTGTCAACTATTTTTCAATGCGCAGTGTCTTCAACACTAGTTTTTCTGCAATGCATTGTTAATGCTAACAAATATATTACATCAAAAACCCTCTAATATTCTTCTATCTTTTTTTCCTTTTGTTATCTTTCTTCTTTTTATGGATTTTTGTCTTTTTCTTCTAACATCTACTATATACAATATGTACAATCATACCTTCTCTCTCTATTTTTACCTCAGGTTCTTAGGTCGACTGTCTTGATACAACTTTAGTCGACTGCCATTCACTAGTCCTCTAAGATTCTTCCCTGCAAGATCTTTCAATTGCACAACACCTCCATTTGTAATGGCCGCTACCTGATAAGGCCCTAACCAATGCATTTTGAACTTCCCTGGGTGCTGTAAATACCTGCTGTCATAGAGGAGAACTAGATCTCCTTCCTTAAATATTTTCTTCTTTATGTGCCTATCATGCCAATATTTGTCTTTTGCTTCATGTACTTCTTGGTGAAATCCTACAAAAATTCTTTCTTCTTCCATCTCCATCACCCGATCCAATATTTCCAGCACAACACCTTCTTTAGTCATGTTGGTGATTGTTGCAATGCGCAAACTAGGTACTAAGTAATCCAATGGAACCACTGCTTCCTACCCATACACCAGTCTGAATGGTGTATCATGTAATCTTCTTTCATGTAGTCATGTAAGCCCATAACACTGCTGATACCTTCAACTCCCAATCATCCATATTCACATTGCAAATCTTTGTCAATGCATTTTCTAGAATCTTGTTAAAATATTCTACTATACCATTTTCCTGGGGATGGTAAGGTGTGCTCTTCTGATGATGTATCTCAAATTATTTTTTCATAGCTCTGATTTTACTGTTAATGAAATGGGTTCCCTGATCACTCAAAAAAATTCTAGGACATCCAAATCTGGTCACCACGTTCTTAAAGAGAAATTGTGCTGTAGTCCTTCACTGGGGCTGTTTCTGCCCACCTGGTTAAGTATGCTATCGCAATGATGATGTATCTATCTCATGATCTCCTTACTGGTGGGTTAACGGGTCCAATGAAATCCACAACCCATTTATCAAAAACCTGTAAAGTTACTTGGGGCATAAGTGGCATTTCATCCCTTCTGGATGGTTTTCCCACCCTCTGACAGACATCACAGGTCTGACAGTATTCCTTTGCGTCCTTGTACTATAGGCCACCATAATCCTGCACACAACACCTTCTATGATGTAGGATTTCCTGCATAGTTCCTTCCAACTATCCCTTCATGTGTGTCTACTAGCACCATAGAGTGTTCATGATTCATCACGCATCTTCTCATAATTCCATCTACACCTAACTTGTATAAATGACCTGGAATAAGCTAATAGTCTTCAGCACGCACTACCAACAATTTTTTCTACGCGACAATAAATTCCTTGGGATCCATTATTGTGCTAAAAATTCCAACAATGTCAGCAAAATAATCATCAGCAATCTGAACAGAAAATAAGTTAACATCAGGAAAATTCTCCTCCAAGTTCCCTGGCTCCTCTCCATTAGTAATTCTTGACATATGATCTGGTCCTGCATTCAGCTTCCCTGGTTTTACTATGATTTCAAAATCATATTCCTGAAACAATAAAAGCCATCGACAGTTCCTTCCCCCCAACACTAGCTTGTTAACTAGGTACTTCAGAGCAGAATGATATGTAAACATCTTAAAATGTTTATCCAATAAATAATGTCCAAACTTTTGTAGGGAATATATCATAGAGAGACCTTCTCTTTCTGTAGTATTATAGTTCTTCTCAGACTCATAAAACTTTCTACTATCAAAATATATTGGGCGATCAATGTCACCTTCACCTGGATGTGTCGAAAATGATCCAAGTGCAATGGATGAAGCGTCCACATGCACATGAAATTCTTTTGTCCAATCTGGAAAGATCAAAATTGGTGTTGTCACCATCTTCTCTTTCAGTGTGTCCAAAATCTCTTGGCATTCATCATTCCACTAAAAACTGATGTCTTTATTTAGTAACTTCTCAATGGGCGTAGTAATCTTAGCATAGCCCTTTATGAATTTCCTGTAGTACCCTGTGTGGTCCAATGCTTCTCTCAGTTGGCGCACTGACTTTGGTGGTGGAAAATTGACAATAACATCAATCTTTCTAGGGTCTACTGTCAAGCCTTGTTTGCATACAACCTGTCCAAGTAGGATGCCAAATGGAGTACTAAATATACATTTCTTAATGTTCAAGGAATTATGACATTTCCTACATCTCTTTAACATTAACCTCAAAATTTCTACATGGTCCTTCAATAAACTGAATAATGTCCAATCATCCAGATAAAATTCTAAAAAATTATGTATAAAATCCTTGAATGCAACTACTACTACTTTGGAAATATTGTTGGTGCATTCTTCAAACCAAATGGCATTGTTTTATACTGATATGACCCCCACTCTATTGCAAACGTAGTTTTGTACCTATCCTCTAGAGCAATTCTAATTTGATGGTAACCTGAAAATCCATCTATGAAGGAGTACACTTCCTGTCCTCCCACATTATCTAAAGCATCATCTGTAAATGGAGTAGGAAAAGGATCGTACATGCATGCATCATTTAATTTCCTCATATCAACACATATCCTAATCCCTCCAGTCTTCATTTCCTAGACCACCATTGGACTAATCCACTCTGATTCTTCCACAGGTTCTATGATTCCTGATTCTAGCATTCTGTCAATTTATTCTTTAACTTCTTGCTTATAGATGGGGTTTAATCTGTATGGTCTCTGTCTAACTAGCCTTGCATCTGGTCTGAGGGGTATCTTCATTTCTCCAAGTTCTCCTGCTACCCCTTCAATCTCTGAAAATGTGGCTGGGAATAAGTCACTATACTCGTGCAATAATTCAGTTATCTTTCCATTGTCTCATTGTCCCAGTAATCTCCAATGATGGTCTCTTTAGTCCCAATATTAACCTTCTTAATATTCGTAGGTGTAGTGAACTCTTCTGATTGTAACCGAGGTCCTTCCAACCCTCTTTCTCCTTCCCCTTCCACTATCTGTATGTCACGTGGGTTGTCTTCTACTTCTTCATCCTCTGCAACCTTATAATAGTAAACTAATTGTTTAAGTGTTTCTTTTCTATAATATTTGTCTACTGTCATTGTATCTACCCCATATGCTTCAAATATATTCCTTTTGATCCTCTGTAATGCTACATCCACCCATGGATTCTCACTTTCAAATGAAAAGATCCTAATAAAGTTCTATTTTATTATGCCCCAACTCACAGTTTCTCTGCGCAGTTCCTGCTCCTTGTACCAGTTACTAGGTATCCCTTCTAATGTATGAATAAAGTAATGTATCCATTCCCATGGTGGTACCAATATCCAGTTAGTAACACAATCATTTATGTGATGTCTTGGGTTCCCTCTTCCATCATACTTATGTAAGGGTCTATCCTGCTGACTCCTACCAAATCTTATCTGCATCAGTCACTTACATTGATACCAGTCCTGAATTACATCCTTATGTGCACCCCACCATCATGCAGGTGTGTCCCTCAATGCTATATCCAACACTAATAATCTCTAAAAATCCAAAACCTCTGATTCAAACTATGTCAGGAAGTTTTATAAATTTTCCTCTTCAGTAAATATGAGAAATTGTCTTACTTCTGCCCCAACCCATCTTATTGTGCATGTAATTCTGGCGCACCTCCTAGTAGAGACTTCATGCAATATTTGCTTCTAGTTTTCTACCCCAATATTTGAATATGACATATCAGAATTGATACTCCTACAACTGAGCACTCCATCTGCAATTGGATTCACATAGTCTTCCTCTCATGTAGTAGTTCTATACAACTGGTTTACATCATCCTCTAGAACACTGTCAGGCATAGGTTCTACATATATTTCACAATCTGAGGGATCTAAAGGTGATATTACCCTAAAGTTCCCAACTTCAAATATCATCTTTCTAGTCTTCAAATTAATTATGGCCTGATTATCAAAGGCCCAATCAATTCCCAATAATGTTGGAAATGTTATAGACTCATCCACCATATCCATTAGTTCAAAGTTTGTTGTGGTGCACACACCATCTAGATCCACTATTATATTCTTCAATCTACCTATGGGAATCACTCTCTGCCAGTTTTCTAGCTTCAATTGGATATTGGAATACCCTAGTGTAGGTTCTCCCATTGCTTCCCATGTCTTCTTTGGAAAAATGTTGACATTTGATCCTAAGTCTAGGATAACATTTCCCATGTTAAAGTCTCATATGTTCGCATTCAATATGAACTCTCTACTAGTTATTTTCTTTCTATGGACATGATTGATATTCTTTGGTTTTGTTCCTAACCCTTCTTCTATGCTATATTTCTCAAGCATATTTTTAAACAAATCCATGGAATTCTTATCATTAAGTAATTTAAAGCAAGATTCTAGGAAATTCTTTAAGTTACTTACTTTCTCTGTCTGCTCTTCTTTGTAAGTATGATCCAAAGACCGAGGCATATACAAAATAGGAGTATCATACCTATGTGCATTCTTCGATGTGGATGCTTCATTCTCCTTTAGGAACTCCTTCTTTGCTTCCTTGAAAGTT
The DNA here is from genome assembly GCA_009831015.1 of Picea engelmannii. Classification (NCBI taxonomy): domain Eukaryota; kingdom Viridiplantae; phylum Streptophyta; class Pinopsida; order Pinales; family Pinaceae; genus Picea; species Picea engelmannii. Next base: position 7,649 of record ML826324.1, on the reverse strand, counting down.
TCCTTTTCCTTCTTTGCATCAAAATGTTGTTGTGGCTGAGTGTTCTTCTGAATCCAACACTGAGATTCCTTCTTCTGATCATGTGCATATGCTTCTGTCTTCACTCCTCCTCTAGTCACTATATTGATGTTCCTCCCAGGGTCCCTTATTTATGCAACAATCCACTGAACATTCTATTTATTTAAATTCCTCTTCTCCTGGATCTTTGTCATTAACTTCGAGAAATATTCTATCACATGATCTGTTGTGCGATAATACATACATGTTGTTGTTGGTTGAGGACAATCTCTGGCATAGTGTCCTTGTTGTTGACAGTTATGGAAGATAATCGGACCTCTGCCTATGACCATTCCTCCTCTTCCTCTTCCTCTGAATCCTCCTTTGTTCCCATGTGGATCCATGTTCTGTTGATGATACCGTGGTGCCTGATTCTACTGCGGGGGTCATTGAAACTATGACACTTCTTGAAATTGATACATGTTGCCAAAGTGTGGCACAGACTGTCCTGTCATCAACTCAGCCTGCATCATGTATGCATTTGAGGTTCTTTCCTTCATTAACTCCAAAGTTCTACAATTTTTGTCTTCATGCCCCAATGATTTACAAAAGTTATAGAAAGTACTCTTCAATTATGTCTTGTACTTCTGCATCATAGGGAAGTGATACGGATCATGCCCATGTGTCTTGCATATTTCACACCAAGGCCCTCTTATAGGAAATGGATTTGGTATCCCTACTCCTAGGTATTGCTCAAATGTCATAAACTCATTCTTGTGATGTCCCTCTGATCTGCATAGAGTACACCACACTGCTTCTCTTTTCTCCCTACTTTTATTATGATTTAATTTTACTATCAAGTTCTTCAGGTCTTCCTTCATCTCCTCTATAGCTGGATCTGACTGCTTATACTGATTCTTCTCCAACTGCATCGCTACTTGCAGTGCCTCTACCTGTGTTTGAAATTTATGTTGTCTCAGTGGATATTTGAAGTGTGTTAACAAAGAATTTATAAACAACTCTCTATGTTGCATGTCAGAAATGGGATACTTCAATTTACCTTTCAATGTCTTGAACTTTTGATCAATGTCCCATACTGATTCTCTTGGTTTTTTTCTAACCTCACTCATCTCATTCATAAACTGATCCTATGATTTCAGCCTCCCATGATTTCAGCCTCTAAAACTCAGTGATCAATTCCTATTTGATCTCTGTTACTATTCCCGATGCACCATGTGAATTGTTTATTGCTAGGTTCATGTACCAATCCAACACGCAGTTTCTGAATGTTATTGCTAACCGTGCCACTTTTGTTGCCTCATCAATGATTCTTTTTGCTTCCCATATTCACTCACACACGAATAAGTGCTTCTTTGGGTCTTACATTTCATCCCCATGGAACTATGGTAATCTTATCGTTGGATCTACTCCTGCCATTGTGGAATGTGTTGTACCTGCTCTACGTGGTACTACTATCTGTGTACTATTCTTCAGACTTGAACTCCCACTGGTATTGCTACTGGTACTTCCACTTGTACTACTACCTGTACTGTTGCTGGTACTTCCATTTGTACCCTCACCTCTATTCTGATCTCCTAGATTCCTCTGACCATCAGTCACTGGTTCTCTAAACAACTCTCTCTTTGTTGATGTGTTAATCGTACATGGGGTTGTAGGTTTTACACTGATTCAAATCTGGATAGGGGTATCTGCTTCCTCATTAGATCCTGCTCCTCTAGTATTTCTTTCATATGTGGCGCACAATATCTCTTCAATGTACTCCATAGCATGGATATCCTCTACCTCTTATTCATCACTCTCCAAGCCTTCCCTCTCGGATACTACTCTTTTCTTTCTATTAAGCATATATTGGTAGATTTTTCCACTACACATCATTCATGCCTTCTGCATAATTTCCTGGATCTCCTCTTGATCCATCATAAAAGGATCTTTCTCTTTAATAATATCTTCTCTACCATTTCCCCCTCCATCTCAAACCTTCCTCAGTTTTCCCCTAACTCCCCCATGTACACAAGGTAGTTTAGTTGTCTGATTCCATGCTTAGTACCCCTTTATCATGCAATAATCTCTTGATCGAAGTGTACAATGATCTGATGTACCTTCCCTCTGGACCCTTAAGAAACTCATTCTTTTCTATATTGTAATACTTCGATGTATCTACCGTGAACTCAGTGATATACCCCACTACAATGTTGTCTAGCCAGAAATATATTGCGCGCGTGAACCTGTTATTCACCCTTTTCAACCATGCGATGCTTTGTTCTGTCCACTCCACTGATCTAACTCAATTTGTCGGATGGGTATATTTCAACCGTGTTATCCACTCCTGCAATAGCGTGGGAAACTCACTAAATAAAATCTCATGTATTTCGCTGAATACTTATCTCTCCAAATATTGTCTTGGCTTAAACTTAGAGCTTATATTATCTTTACGGGCAAACTCTAGCTCCTGAACTATCAATCATCTTTCAATCTCCACTTTTGCGGGGTTCTAACATAAAAAACATCCCCTTTTTTAAGCCCTCACGCTATACTGTGTGATACATCCCTCTCGATCTAATCTTCTAAGTTCCAACCAACAACATAACCATTGTTGGTTTACTTATGGGATGACCCAGGTTCTAGCTACAAAATTACCAACTTCCCTTCTTCCATCAGCCCTTATGAATACCAGAAGGAAACATAGCGCACATAGTGCACTGTGCAGTCTCACCCGAGATGGCTTCTATGGGTGGCCACAGGAACCAGATGTCTGCAACCATGGGATGGGATGTGTTTCTCTCAGAGGCATTTAACCTACTTATTGTTATCCTTCAAACCCTCATTAGATCGTATTCCAGACCACTATCACAACTATTCTAATAGGACTTCATTAAACATTATAGTTGTATGTGTTCAATGACAAGTATTTATCTACTGTAACACAAGATTCTGATCTAAACACTAGCTATAACATTCATTTATTTAGAGCTATTATGCAGATTCCATTAGTTTATTCTTAGTGCACCATGCTATTCCTTTTATCATTTAACATGTTCATCATAAACTTACTAAATCTAATACAATCAGAAACATTGCATACATTCACACAAAACACAAATATATCGTGGTTCTCCCCCCTGAGTCTACATCCACAAATATTTGTCACTTTGGCTCTTTATTCATCTTCATGCAAAATATAGTGTTGTGCATTGTACAGTCCTTCCTTTAGTACAACTGATCTCCACATATCACATCATTCTTTCAACAATACACACTCTAACAAAACGAACAACCCTCTTGTCTTCCTAATACATTCTACTTATACAAAACTGGGACAAGGCCCTTATAAAAAACTAAACCCTAAAAGGATTAGATTTGTCCACTTTCCAGTTGACTCATTCATGGTTGGTCCTTGATCCAACCGTTCTCCAAGTTGACGCTTGTCCACTTTCCAACTTCTTTGCCCTAGTTTGTCCACTTTGTTACTTATTTTCTCAACGCGAGTTTTCCTCTGTTTCTAGCACACTCCCTTATTTTCTGGAGCTGCTTGGATTTCATAAAAACTTCCTTGATTCTCCCCAAAATTGGCCCGCTCCAACATAGACACTATAGTTGTGATAACAATCTTTGAAAAGTTTTATACTTGGTAGCATGTGAGCATTATTGAGATAAATGCTTATTGTAATCATTTACTAGATATAACTAACATCTCCTCTAGGAGAAAATTCTTTTTTATTTCCAGGTTACCATGGAGGAATGATTGATCACAACACTAGAAGAGTGTTTCTCTCATTCCTTATTATTGTATTTCTTACTTTTTTGTTTTAGGCAGGTCACAAGTGATAGCTCTAAAGGAGCTATTATGACAATTGTTCTCGCTATTGTTTTATTATTATTATAAATAATATTATTCTTGTCTGTTGTTTCTCCCTTGTTGTTCTTGTTCCAGGCAGGTCACAGGTGATAACCCCGAGGAAGCTATAGTGACGGTTGCAGGAGGCAACATATTAGATGAGACATGGAGAAAACTACCCAAGTTGTATACATGACCGTATACATCCATGTACCAAAGAAGATGAAGAAGAAGCTACCTTTGATATACATAGTATCTCATATGGAGATTGATTGTAAGGAGCAAAAGGCTCCAAAGATGACTGAAAATTAGAATAGAACTTGCAGTAGACTTGGTCAATGGATAATGGAGCCACCTTGACAGGAAGCATAATTCGTTTGAATTTTGACTCATCTTTTCATATTAAGACTTGGTATTCAACACCAAGTATATATTGCAGAGACTATGAAGTTTTTGTAGACTCAAAAGAAATCAAGACTCAGAGTAATCCAAATCTCAGAAAGGATCAGATGGGAAAAAGAGACATCTTCCAGGACTGGCAGATAGATTCCATGAGTTGAGAAGACTAGATCGTAGCTTCAGAGACCTCTAGGAGACATGAAATCTCTTGAGAATATTTCCTTGTTTCAATGACAGAGGAGGAAGCCTGTTAGAAGGACTTGGATATGGATTTCTCCTTAAGAACCTAAAGGAAGTTAGTGGTGACTTCCAAGATTGATCTAACATATCAAGCATGTTGTAGATAACAACATAAAGATGTAAAAATCCTAATTTGTGTCTAGAGGATTCTCCTAGCAAGAGGGAGAAGACTATGATGAGACACTTGCTCCAGTAATAATAAGAAGTATATATAGAACAAACATGATTCATTAAAAGAAGTCGGCACAATATGAGATTCAGAGGGAGTAGGTATGAAAATCCCTATATTTGAGATTGAGTTATCTCCAGTGTTAGTTGGTGTAGTACATGATTTGGGCCATGGAGACATGAATACAATAAAAGATTGAGTTACCTCTAGAGAAATAGGATAAGCTACCCTCAGTGTCAATTATTAAGCCACTCTCAGTTTTAGATGAATTTTTTTCTGTGATAGAGTAGAGGACTTACTCTCAAAGTTCAGCAACCACAGTGGGAATGGAGCAGTCATTCTCAGCTTTAGAGTAGCTGCAGGTGCAGAGTCCCAGTCCCAGAGGAACAATTGCAGAGATAGTAGAGAACATACTCTCAAGAAGTGAGATAGATAATGCTTTGTAGAAAGCACATATAACTAGCACATGATTATGCAGATTAAGTTGTAGCTAAGCATGTGTACCAGCTTGGTACAATGTGATGTGAAAATTTGGTTTTGAAGTACATGACATGAAGACTCATGTATGCAAGTTGAAGTAAGCTCCAAGATCTTGGTATGGTAGGATTAATATTTTTTATGATGATCTTGGGATTTACCAAGAGTAAAGTTGATCCCAACCTTTACTTCAAGATTGAGAATGATCGACCAGTTATATTGCATCTATATGTGGATGACTCATTCTTGACGGATGAAGAAAATATCATCACAGATTGTAAGAAGAAGTTTTCCACTGAATTTGAAATGGATGACCTAGGACCGATGCACTATTTCTTAGGTCTTGAAGTATGGTAGAGCCCATAAGATATTTTCCTTAGTCAAGGAAAGTATGATGTGGAAATTCTGAAGAGATTTTACATGATGGAATAAAGGGCCATGTCCACTCCTATGGAGATGAATCTAAATTTATTGGCTGATACTCTATAAATATAGATTATTGGTTCATTGATGTATCTGACGAATACCAGGCCAGATATATGCTTTGTTGTGAACACCTTGGGCCAGTATCTGGTGGAGCCTAGACGTTTTCACCTTGTATCTACAAAGCATGTGATGAGATACCTTAAGGGTACGTTGGATTATGGTCTCTGTTATACTAGAGATAACGACTCCAGAATATATGGTTATACTGATTCAGATTGGAATAGAAGTGCTTCAGACAAAAATAAACTTCAGGATGTTGTTTCAGTTTGGGGTCAGCCATGAATTCATGGAAAAGCATGAAGAAATCTAGTATTTCTCTCAGCACGACAAAAGCAGAGTACATTGCAGCATGTTCCACCAGTTATAAATCCATATGGCTTCAGAAGTTGTTGACAGGTCCGTTCAATCTAGAGATGGAAGACACCGAGATTCCATGTGATAACTAGAGTTGTATAAAGATGACGGAGAACCCAATGTTCCATGATAAGTCAAAGCACATAGAGATCCATTACCACTACATTCATGATATGGTACAGAGGGGAGTTGTAAAGATCTAATATGTTGGCACAAATGAGCAGGTTGCATATGTGTTGACTAAGCCTCTATGTCGTTTGAAGTTTTAATACGTCCGAGACAAGCTTGGTATTGTCTGAAAGGACCTCCCTTGAAAGGGGGAGTAATTTTGATGATACTATGGTATCCTGACCAACAATTGGTAGCTCAGTTAGGATTTTATATCCTAGGGAACTGATCATCCCTGGGTAGATCTCGAAGGTACAATAAGGACGGTCTGTCAAAGTACATGTGCATGTATATGCCAACTGTGGTCAGTAGTGGTAGCTCAGTTAATATTTTGTATCCTAGGGAACCTTCCTGGGAGATCCCGAAGTTTCGGTAAGGATGGTATGTCAGAGTACCACATGGTAGCTTAGTTAGGATTCTATATCCTAGGGAATCTTATGATTCCTGGGAAGATCCTGAAGGTATGATAAGGACGGTGTGTTAGAGTACCATATATGTTTTTGTTGATGCATCTGCCTCATTCTGTTGCCATGTATATATGTTGATGTTCCAACTTCGTCTTATTGATGATGTTTTTCCAGCTTCATGTTGTTGATGATGTTGTTCTAGCTTCATGCTAATGTTGATGTTCCAGCTTCATGTTGTTGATGATGTTTTTCCAGCTTCATTTTGTTTATGTTGATGTTCTAGCTTCATGTTGTTGATGATGTTGTTCTAGCTTCATTTTGTTTATGTTGATGTTCCAGCTTCATGTTGTTGATGATGTTGATGTTCCATATTCATGCTATTGATGATGATGATGCTACTCCAGCTTCGTGCTGCAAATGGTGATGATGTTTAGTTTCTATTGATTTTAATGATGAGAAAAACTTCCGATGACCTATAGATATGATTCACAGTGTTCTCGATGTTGATGACTATGTCCCCTCCTCTTGATGATGTATTGAGTCCAGTCAGTTGTTATAAATGTTTTCAGTATAATACCCTTCTTATTAAGGGGGAGTGTTGAAATATTGTAACTTCGAAGAATAGTCTACCTGAGAAAGAGTTGAATAATATTATTATATTATATTTAATTAGGCCCTATTGTGCCTTAGTAAAATTTGGCCCTATTGTTCCTTGACAGTTAATTGTAAATTAAGAGGGTAAAGTGACAGGTCGTCCCAGAGATAATTATAGGTTGGCCAAACCATTATTTATAAGAGAGGCCAATGCCTCATTTGGACACATACACACCTAGCTCTGCAGTGTGCAAGTCGTGGAGTAGAAGTTGCTACAACTGGGGGTGACGTCAAGGATGGTTTTTGGTCTATCTCTTGGTATTTCTTGGTCAAGTGGTGTGCTACTCTTCCTAGTGAAGGAGTATAGGAGGATCTTACGTTCAGTATTTGGTCTATCTATATTGAAGAAGTTTTGCTGGGTTTTCTCCCCCATGAGGGTTTCCAAATATAATCTGTGTGTCTCTATTGTTTCTATGATTTCCTCTCTTTTAGTGTTCTTATT
>ML826323.1:46890-63686 GCA_009831015.1 Picea engelmannii | reverse complement strand
AACCATATATAAGAGTTCTCCTCACTCATCCAAATATCCAGATACCAAACCAACCATACCAAGTATGCCTCAATCATACACCATATAATGACCTAAAGTAACCATAAAAACAAGTATACAACCATACCAATACCTCTGAAGTTGACTTGAAATAGTAAGATGTTGACATGTAACCTTCCTTTCAGACTCTAGGGACCTGGTATCAACATCTACTCAAATTTTCATGAGCTTTTCACATGTACATGACTTTGTCTTCTACAGTTCATGTATATACGCCCTTTTCATCATTGAAACCCATGTACATATGCTCCCTTAATAACCTGCAACTCACGTTTACCTCAGAAACTAGGGTTTTGTTGTAACTCTAAGATTTTCTCTGTTGACCCTTCTTTGCTACCTCAAAAAATGACACTACAACCTTGGAAAAATATCAGTAGATCACAAGAAAGATAAGCAATGAATAAGTGTGTGAGTGTACTTGTGAATGACTCCTTGAGGTGCTTATATACTTGAGCTAGGTAACTTCTCTCCTTAAATTAGGGCTTCTAGGTTTTCTTGTTACAACAAATTTACGCCTTTGACAAAGACTTATAACAAACTAGGCGCTCTTGTCCACTCTTTGGGGCTTACAACTTTACAAGACCATATCTCCCTATCCGTGAGGAACTACGCGGAATTCCACATATCACTAGAAATGAAATGACAAGTACTATCCTTTTATGAGGGTCATGCCCACATTTACACTGTCCTTCATGTCCATATTCCTTATTCAACTTCAGGTACCAAGACCATTTTTATTTTTCAATGTGCTAAGTTAAGCATAAAGTTTATTCCATTTTATCATTTAACCATAACCATAAATGTTGCAGCAAACAAGATCAAAAGAAGAAGCACCATGCACAAGAACACAAAATGTATCCTGGGAAACCCTTCTCAACAAGGGAAGAAAACCCAACCAAATCCTTTGCTATATTTTTCAAGAGAAATACCTTCACCACCAAGAAAGACCTTAACACACAAGAGGGTGCTTCAAACCCTAGAAATCTAGCACCCAAGAGAGCTGCACACCTTTTGACAAAGAAGTGTACTTGCTGAAATTTCCAAACTCACAAGAAAGATATGATTCCATAATGGGGAATCTTCCCTTACTTCTATTAGACTTGTCCTATAAACTGAAGTGTCTATTGGCTCAACATGGCCGACCTCTCTAAGTCAAAATAATAATAATAATAATTTTAATTATAATTAATATTATCTAGATTAATTATCTTTTACCTTTATTATTAATCACATTAAGGTAGGGCCGATCTGTACCCTTTACATAACAATTAGTGTTATAGGAAGGTCTGACTCTTGAATAATATATAGCAAAGGATCTGATACACCCACTACTGCCCATCCACTAGGGGAACATCCATACGAATGTCATATCTCTGGTTCACTACATTACATAGAAGAATCAGATCTTCACAAGTTCACCTATGCTCATCCACAGAAACGTCCACTCTACAGATCTTCTTTCTCAATGCCACACACAAGAGAATCTTCTGGAATCTTCTTGTCAACTCCGCTACTCAAAGGAGGCTAATACATCATCTTCATTTCTGTTCACATGATGATGCACCCAACACTTTGGGATTTCACACGTTCACCTTGTGCTCAGCCATAGGCACGTCTAACTCAACAGATCTCCTTTTCCCACTAGATAATTGGCGCAACATCCCTACCTTGACAGGTTCTTCTTGACCTCCCGGTCTAAGGATTGTTCTTAATCTCCCCTTTGAGTCGAAATGACTCTTTGATTCCCAGCTGGAATCTTCTCACTTGTAACCACATGTCCTTCTAGAGTTACGCTTGTGCGAACAAGCACAAGGCACAACCCTCAACTCCACGTGACCAACCGATATGACCACGACCTTCACCCGAAAAGGTGTTTTGGGCTTCATGACTTCACGATTCCTGTTGTGAGTCCCTCTGGCTCCTTCAATCCCAAAAAACTCGAAATGGGCTAACAGGTGCTCATCTCCTCCCTTAAGTCTTAACCATATGACCTTCGTCACGTCCAGGGGTCCACCTCCGAGCACGTTGGAATTTAGTGACTTAGGAGTTCACGATGAAACCTCCTCTCCTTCTCCCGAAGTCCGAACATGGGACTTCTTTGCTACGGATCAACTGTCCAGATCCTTCTACTATCTGATGACCTAGGTCCTGTTGTGATTTCGCAAATCAGGATTTCATGACTCTTGACTTCTCGTCACGACTTTCTCCACACTCCCGAATCCTGAAATGCTGAAATTCGAAGTACTAGATCAATGACTCTCGTCAGTCCAGATCTAATAGTGACTTTTCCTCCTAAGTTTGTGAGTGTAAACAAACACTCAGTCTTAACTCCTCCGTCGATCCACTGGATCCAACGGTCCATGACGAATTGGTGGTTCTCCCTTTGAGAATCGCGACCGTCCGTTGAGTTCCTTAGCAACTCCTGGCCAAACAACTTGGTGTATTTCCTCCTGAAATTGGTTTTCTGCGAAGCCTCTATGAGCCACTCCCTTCCTTTGAACTCCATGAAGTCTCTATCCCTCTTGAGCCTATACTTCGCTTCAAAATCAATATTTCCAAGGGATTCTCGCACACACTTCTTGCAGCTTCTTGATAATCTCTAATTATCTGAACTTCTTAGTTCTACACACTCCTTGCGATAGTAACTCTTCAACCACTCATTGTGTTGGAAAAGTCTAAGACTTCAACCGGCCTATGCACTCCTTGCATGACTCTATGCTATACTCACACTTTTGTTGGTATAAGAACAACGATATCTCTCCTGGTTTTTTCTGAGATAAAACTCAGAACTTGTCAACGCACTCCTTGTGGACCTTCACTGCACTCCTTGTAGGAATTATCAGGACGAGAAACAATTGAAAATCATACTCTTCTTCTCACAAACTTCATACATTCAACATGAAATCATACATACACACACAACATTGAAACAAATGCATAACAGATCATATAAACAAATTGTAAACACACCATTCAATATATGTAAACAAAATTCATAAACACCATGAATTTGGATCAAAGATTTCTTATATTTATCCAAGTGCATCTGTACATGGGTTCAATAGCAACCATTATTTGCTTATACAATCTTCTACAACCTATCTTCTGCTTTGTTCTCCTATTCTCTCACTCTTCCTCTCTTACAATTACAATAATGATACTACAATACACATGAAGGAGTTTCCTTAGAGTTTTCCCTCCTACATTACAAGCTATCTTATCAGAATTAAAACCTACAACTACCTTACATTCATTACAAAAAATGCCTCTTTTAAACAATAGATGAGAGCAACCTCTCAAGATCTCTATTACAACTCAAAACATAATTGTGAATGCATCATTTCAAGGTATTTCATTAATATTTTATCTTTTAAATTCAAAACATTCTCAAAATGTGCGCTGGTGCGTTTCCAACTATCCTCCTCTTTGCGCTTGCGTATGATGCTCCTGCATCATACTCCTCTGGCTGAAAAATTCATTAACTCTTTTTCATGAGCTCTTTCACCGTCTGTACATGTTTATGGATCTCCGCTTCGCTTTCCCAACTGGCATCTTCAATTGGGTGTCCCTTCCATTTTATTAAATACTCAAAATATTTCTTCCTTCGAGTCTTCTTGCTAATTCTATGATCAATTATCCTTTCCATCTATGGATTTTCAACTACAGGCAGTTGCTTAACCCACTGAATTTCTTTCTGATTCTCTGCTCCATCTGGTTCATCTACTCTGTAAGGATACATATATACTATGTTGAATATGGGTGATATGACCACATCATCTGGTAATTTGATCTCATAAGCATTTTCCTTAAATTTCCTTAAAATTTTACATGACCCTATCTTTTTCATCTTTAGTTTATTATATGTTCCCTTTGGGAATCTTTCTTTCCTCAGGTGAGCTAAAACCAAATCTCCCACTTTAAATTGAAGCTTTCTTCTGTGCTGATCTACTCTATGCTTATATTCATGGTTGGAATTCTTTAACTTCTCTCTGATTTTACAGTGGATTTCTTGCATCTCTGCTGCAAAATCTTCTACTCCAACACTTCTGAACTCACTTTTCTCTAAGTCCCTCAACTCAGATACTCCCCTTGGCTACATTCCATACATTATCTAAAATGGGCTTTGTCATGTGCTTCTATTAGGTGAGTCATTATACGCAAATTCTTCTTGTGGCAGAATCTGATCCCACTGAATGTGATGTTCAGCTAGTAAACTCCTCAACAAATCTCCCAAACTTCGATTTACTACCTCGGTCTGTCCATCCGTCTGAGGGTGATATGATGATATTAAAGATAAATTTGTCCCCATCTTTTTCCATAGCGTCCTCCAGAAATGACCAACAAATTTGGTATCCCGGTCTGAAACAATACTCTTGGGTAATCTATGAAGTCAAACAACTTCTTTGAAAAAGAGATTTGCAATGTGAGTTGCATCACTGGTTTTTTGACATGGAATGAAATGTGCCATTTTGGAAAATCTGTCGACTACCACGAATATGGAATCACAACATCTCTATGTCCTCGATAGTCCTAACACAAAATCCATGCTTACCGCATCCCACGACCTCTCTGGTACTAGCAATGGTTGATACAATCCTGTATGATGTCTTTTCCCCTTTGCGTGCTATCAAATTATGCATTTGTTGAAACATTTCTTGACATTTGTCCTCATCCCTAGCATATAATATAGACTATTTAGTTGTGTGAATGTTTTGTCATGGACGAAATGTCCATCCAATCCCCCACTATGTTTTTCCTTTAGAAGATTCTCTCTCATAGAACTCTCCGGAATACACAACTAATTTCCTTTGAATAGAAGTCCATCATGAACCATATATTCAATCCATTAGCTTCTGTCTCTTAAGACAGGATTTTCACATGCTTCATAAGCATCCTTGAAATCTGGATCATCTCTGTACATTTCCTAAAGGTTATCAAAACCTAAGGTTTTCACACGAAATTCCTACAGAATCAAACATTTTCTGCTCAATGCATCAACAACCTTGTTAACAGTTCTAGAAATGTGCTTTATAACAAAAGTAAAGTTTTGCATAAATTCAACCCATTTTGCAAGTTTCTGGTTTAATTTCTCCTGTTTGGTTATGAATTGTAAAGCGTGATTGTCACTATACAAGACAAAATCCTTCAGAACCAAGTAATCCCTCCATTTCTTCAACGCTTGTATGATTGCATAAAATTCTTTATCATACGTGGAGAAATTCTTCTTTGCATCGTTCAACTTTTCACTAAAGTATGCAATTGGATTATTGTCTTGAATTAAGATTGCTCCAATCACAAATCCACTTGAGTCACACCTTACTTGAAATGTTTTACTAAAATCTGGCAGAACCAGAACTTGTTGTTCAGTTATCTTCTCCTTTAACAACTTGAAACTTTTCTTTGCTTCCTCTGTCCAATGACAATATTTGTGTCTTTTCTTGACTGTGTCCATCATTGGTGCAAAAATTTCACTAAAATTTATGATGAACTTCCTGTAAAAACTAGCTAATCCATGGAAGCTTCTAACCTCAAAGATATTCTTTGGCGATGGCCATTCTTTGATCGCTTTTACCTTCTCAGGATCCATCTTCAACTCATCCAAAGAGATTACGAACCCCAAATAAATGATTTCTTTCTTCATGAAAGATGACTTCTTCAAATTTATCAGCAACTTCTCTTGCTGTAACCTACTCATCACTAGATTTAGGTGTATCAAGTGTTCTTCCTCAGTTTTATTGAAGATCAATATATCATCAAGATACACAATCACAAACTTTCCAATGAAATATTTCAAGACTTCATTCATCAATCTCATGAAATTACTTGACGCATTCGTCAAACCAAATGACATGACAAGCCATTCATACAACCCTTCATTCGTCTTGAATGCTGTCTTCCATTCATCACCTTCCCTTATTCTAATTTGATGATATCCGCTTTTCAAATCAACCTTTGAAAATTTTTTTGCTCCACTCAAGAAATCCATCAAGTCATCCATCCTCGGTAAAGGAAATTTGTACCTGATGGTGATTTTGTTTATCGCCCTTGAGTCTATACACATCTTCCATCCACCATCCTTATTTGGACTTAACACTGTTGGTACAATGCATGAACTCAAACTTTCTCGAATTAACCCTTTGCCCATCAAATGCTGGACTTGCTTCTTGACTTCTTCATTCTCATGTGGCATCAATCTATACGCTGCTTTGTTTGGTATACTCGCTCCTGGTATAAGGTCAATATGATGGCTTATGCTCCTGATGGGTGGCAACGAGAAAGGTAAATCGTCCACCACTATATCAGTAAAATTCTCTAGCAGTTCCTGAATTTCGTCCGGTAGATCATCTATCGAAGTATTGGTCAATTCAACTCTAGGTTTCCTAACCACAAAAAATTGAATTTCTTCACCCTTCTTGGCTTCATCCAAAAGTTCCTTCCCACTCATGAGTAGTATAGTAGTGCTTGTTTCTGTTTTTTCCTTCTTGTATTCAATTGACAGTAACATATGCATCCTACCATTCTTCTCCAAGGTATATGTATTCTTTCTTCCGTCACGAACAACATTCCTGTCATATTTACACGACCTCCCCAACAAAAGATGACAAACATCCATGGGAATAACATCACATAAGATATCATCTCTGTATCCCCCTATCTTAAATTTAACTAAACACTGTTTAGTGACAGTTACCTGATCTCCTTTTTGCAACCATGAAACCTTGTATGGGCTTAGATGTGCAACTGTCTCCAATTCCATATTTTCCACCATTTCTGTGGAGAATAGGTTATTTGTGCTTCAACTGTCCACTATCACCTTGCATACCCTATCCTTGGTCTTGCAAGAAATTCTAAACAAACTGTTCCTCTGGATTGGATTATCCATCTCTTTCTCTGGCTTCAAGAGAATTTTCTGCATCATTAGGGAACTTCCACCTTTTACATATTTTGCCTCAACATTTCGCCTCTATGCTTCTAAAATGTGAGCTTCTCCTCCTCCATCTCTTTTTCTATCAGGACATTCAAAATATTTATGCCCAATATTTCCACAGACAAAACACTTTATCTCACCACCTCTTCCCCTTCCTCTTCCTCTTGCTCGTGGAAAAGTGTTTCTATCGGCATATTGTCTTCCCTATGAACTTCCTCCTCTTTTTGGGTAGTTATGAGGTTTCTTTTCTTCATCTTTTGGATTTTGTACTATGTCCTGGGCAACCACTTTTCCTCTGCTCTAACTTCTACCTGTGCCCCTTTGACCTTGATTTCGGGCCAATTTCTCTTCTGCCTTTAAAGCCATTTGATAAGCATATTCTACATTCATGATTATCATCTTGTTCATCTCATCTTGAATGTCATATATTAGACCATTCATGTATATGGTGACCTTCTCATCATCACTCTCACGATGAACAACTCTAATTTTTATCCCGTAGAACTCTTCAGTGTATTCCTTCACTGTCATCCCTTTCTGTCTTAAATTTTGCGTTCTTCGAAACAGATTAATTTGGTAGTCTCTAGGTATAAACTTGGCCTTCATCTTGGTGAGAATCCTGTCCCAGATTTTGATTCATTTCTTGACCTTGCAGTGCCTGTCAGCCTGCAGTTCATCCCACCACAATTTTGCATTCCCTTTAAGTATAGTGACAACATGTTTAAATTTCTTTTCATCTTCAACATCCTCATAGTCGAAGTTTTTATCCAGAGCTCTAAACCAATATAGTAGCTCCTCAACATCTAAGTTGCCTTCATACATCAGGATGCCCATTTTTTCTCTGGCCCCTATTCTTGCAACGACTCTGAATAGACGTTATTCTGCATCATCTTCGGCTATAACTTCTTCTTTAGCTTCGACCTCATTCTCACTTTCAGCTTCACTGACATCTCCAACATCAACGGTTTGTCTTTATGCTGTCTCCATAGAATCTAATCGAGCACGAAGTTCTCTCATTTCCCTTTCCACAACTGGATCGGGCATATCTCTCTCTTGACATCTTCTTGGTAGCATTGTTTCAATCTCTCCACACATAATTCAATAACAACTGTCCTATGTCTTCCCTCTACAGAAAAAAAAGATTTTTTAAATAGGCTCTGATACCACCTGACGCAACACCCCTACCTCGATAGGTTCTGCTTGACCTCCCAGTCTAAGGATCATTCTTAATCTCCCCTTTGAGTTGAAATGACTCTTTGATTCCCAACTGGAATATTCTCACTTGTAACCACAGGTCCTTCTAGATTTACGCTTGTGCGAACAAGCACAAGGCACAACCCTCAACTCCACGTGAACAACCGATATGACCACGACCTTCACCCGAAAGGTGTTTTGGGTTTCACGACTTTGTGATTCTTGTTGTGAGTCCCCCTGGCTTCTTTAATCCCCAAAACCCTGAAATGGGCTAACGGGTCCTCAACTCCTCCCTTATGCCTCGACCATATGACCTTAGTCACATCCTGGGATCCACCTCCGAGTGCGTCGGAATTTTGTGACTCGGGAGTTCACGATGCAACCTCCTCTCCTTCTCCCTAAGTCCGAACTCACGACTTCTTTGCTGCAGATCAATGGTTCAGACCCTTCTTTAATCTCATGACCTAGATCATGTCGAGATTTCATGAATCAAGATTTCGTGACTCTTGACTTCTCGTCACGACTTTATCCACACTCCTGAATCCTGAAATGCCAAAATTCAAAGTACTAGATCAACGAATCTCGTCGGTCCAGATCTAACGGTGACTATTCCTCCTGAGCTTGTGAGTGTTAATAGACACTCAGTCTTAACTCCTCTGCTGATGCACTAGATCCAACAGTCCATGACAAATCATTGGTTCTCCCTCTGAGAATTTCGACCGTCCGTTGAGTTCCTTAGCAACTCCTGGCCAAACAACTTGGGGTCTTTCCTCCTGAACTTGGTTTTCTGCAAAGCCTCTGTGAGCCTCATCATTCCTTTGAACTCCATGAAGTCTCTACCCCTCCTGATCTTATACTTCGCTTCAAATTCAATATTTCCAAGGGATTCTCGCACACACTTCTTGCAGCTTCTTGATAATCTCTGATTATCTGAACTTCTCAGTTCTACGCACTCCTTGCGACAGTAACTCTTCAACCACTCCATGGGTTGGAAAATTCTAAGAATTCAACCGGCCTGCGCATTCCTTGCACGACTCTATGCTATACTCACACTTTTGCTGGTATAAGAACAACGATATATCTCCTGAGTTTTTCTGAGACAAAACTCATAACTTGTCAATGCACTCCTTGTGGACCTTCACTGCACTCCTTGCAGAAATTCTCAGGATGAGAAACAATTGAAACTCATACTCTTCTTCCCACAGACTTCATACATTCAACAGGAAATCATACATACACACACAACATTGAAACAAATGCATAACAGAGAATATAAGAAAACTGTAAAGATACCATTCAATAGATGTAAACAAAATTCATAAACACCATGAATTTGGATCAAATCTTTCTTATATTTATCCAAGTGCATCTGTACATGGGTTCAATAGCAACCACTATATGCTTATAAAATCTTCTACAACCTATCTTCGATTATCTTCTCCTATTCTCTCACTCTTCCATTCTTACAATTACAATAATGATACTACTATACATGTGAGGGAGCTTCCTTAGAGTTTTCCCTCCTACATTACAAGCTATCTTATCAGAATTAAAAGCTACAACTACCTTACATTCATTACAATAAATGCCTCCTTTAAACGATAGATGAGAGAAACCGCTCAAGATCTGTATTACAATTCAAAACATAAATGCGAATGCATACTTTCAAGGTATTTCATTAATGTTTTATCTTTTAAATTCAAAACATTCTCAAAATGTGCATTGGTGCATTTCCAACTGTCCTCTTCTTTGCGCTTGCGTACAATGCTCCTACACCAATAATCATCTAGAGTTCTTCTCAAATATCTAAATGGAGGAGGTCATTTGATCTACGTTTCTAGATCTATCTTAGGCAAGAACCACATACTCCTCTTAGGGGATTTCTCTCAGGTTTGTAAGCTGAGAGAAAGACTCACATAGCTTTAATGATCCACACCTCATAGGTTTGTAAGCTGAGAATGTCTCACATAGATGCAATCATCAACACTCCCTCTCAGATAAGGAGGCATTATTCATCATGCCAAGTCTCACACATATGTTCTATGAATTTTGTTTTTGGCTGGAGTCATCAATACTCCCTCTCAATTAGGAAGGCTTTTTCCACCAAGTTAGTCTGGTGCAGATTGTTGGATTACTGAGAGGGGCGGTGAATAAGTAATAGCGTAATTATAATCCTTTTTCTCCGAATAATCCAAGTGTCATATCAAAGTAGAATTATTATCCAATAATGAGAAATAATAAATGAAAAATCACACACATACACAGTACACCAGTGTTTTATGTGGAAACCCAAATCGGGAGAAAACCACAGAATGCTTTTTCTTATATGTATTGAATAATTACATTAATTGGAAGCACCAACTTCCTTTGTTTTCTAGCTGCAACTGGAAGGAGGTTCCAATCCCCTAGTTTCTCAGGCTACAACCTGAGGGAAGCTCCACCTCCCCAATTCTCTGGCTATAACTAGAAGGAGGCTACAACCCCCTAAGTTCTCTGTGATACAACTGGAAGGTGGCTACAACCACCTATCCTTTCCCCGTCCAAATGCTCTGAAGTAGAATTAGAATGATGGAACCACTATCACACTATAACTGTGAGATATACCACTGTAAAACTGTACCAATAAACCTGAACCATGCATCAACATGTACCTCAACTTGTAATCAACCTGTACCATAAACAAGTGCATCAACCATGCACCAATCTGTACCATAAACAAGTGCATCAACCATGCACCAACCTGTACCAAACAATCTGTAATAAACCTGTACCAGAAACAAGTGAAACCAACCATGTTCCAAGTATGTACTAATCATGTGTCAACTATTCATCAACTATGACTCATCAATATGTACCAACATCATCAACTATACACCTCATGTATGTGCCAACTCATCAACTACTTGTCTCAACCATGTACCCAACTTGTAACTCAACCAAAATCCCTCATCAATTTCATCATCCAAATATGATTTATAAATCTGTAATAGACTTGGTGTATATGATCACATGCCTGCAAACCTTCCTTACCTTTAAACAACAAGAGACTAGCATTTACATCAAACTTTTCTTTAGTCTCACATGACTAGTTTTGGATTAGTCAACAACCCTGACTTGAAATAATCATAACTTTGTACATGTAATGAATAAATATATGAAACTGATACACAATGTTATTTAGTGTGTTTTGTGAAATTTCTCCATGTGTAACTACTTGGAACCTCTCATAAAATTAGTTATAGCAAAAATGACATACCTTGTTGAATTCTGACTTATTCTAGAGAGTGACCTTGTAGAGCGTGCCCTGCATGGAATATTTGTTTAATTGATTTGAAACTATTACAAATCATACTAAAGGCTTTAATCTAACCAACACATTTGGTATTTATGAATTTGGATCTATTATGAAGAAGTTATGACGTTTTAACCCGAAACACTTGTTTTTGACTAGTTTCAAGACTAGCCACAAACCCTATTTTCCACGGAGTGTAACTCCAAAAATACAACAACCCACAAGATGAAGTTTTTACCATAGATACTTTGATATGTTTCCTCAATGGAATAGAAATTTCATGGTCTGAATCATTCTAGAAAACAATTTATTGTGAAAATGGTGAGATGACCTGCAAATAACATACCTTAGAAAGCATCATCAAAATAATTTATCCTTCCTTGAATTCCGAACTTCTTTTCTTCACCTTCCCTCAGAAATTCAGCTTAGATATCCTTTGGTTACCTTAGACACCTATAGGTATTCAATATTCTCAAGTGTGTTTTAAATGAGAGAGCCTTGCCTCTTATTTATACTCTCCAAGTAGCTTCCTTAAAAACATCTTCTAGGTCACTTTGCCCACTTTCCTTAATTTAGGGTTAACCCACTTCTAATTTCTCCATTAAATTTATTATTTAAATAATTGATTTTGTATTCACTTTGAATTATAGTGCACTCATCATTTCACTTTATTATTTACCTTTAAAAACTCTTAAACCACTTTGACTACTTTGACCTTTTGGGGTTTCTAGGTGACATATGAGGGTCCTCCAACTTCGTAAGGCCATAAATCTCAAACCGTGAGGAGTTATGTGACGTTCCACATAACACAAGAAATGGAATGACATGTACTATCCATATATAATATTATTACCTGAAAATATATCAAAACTCATACCATTATCCATCAAACAAACTTGGGTCCATTACCCAAACCTGGGTTCTCCAACTTCTCATGGCCATAACTCTCTAACCGTGAGGAGTTATGTGAAGTTCCACATACCACTAGAAATGGAATGAAAAGCACTATCCATCTAGGATAGTTTCACTAAAAAATTTACTGGTGTTCATCTCATTATTCAACAAATAAGCATGGGTTCTCTAACCATACTTCTAGGATAACTCAATCCGCAAAGCGTCTTCCCGTGAGCGATTTCACCATAAGGGGACCACTTTGGAGTTCATCCATTTCTAATTATTATAAACCATGAAAAGACAATAACAAGTCATATTTACATCAAACAATCTTGGGTCCATTACCCAACCTTTGTGCTACGGGGATTTCTTCAAGGGTTGACATCAATGACAACCAACCTTAATCAACACAGATGTCTATAATATGCTCATGTGTAGGAAGATACTGCATGTGTACGATTTTCCTCTGCATCATATCTATGATATAATGATACTTCATCTATTCATTTTTCGATCTAATAGGAAACACTGGGTTCTCAAGGAGCTTTACACACAGATCTTGATTATCATCATAGGATCCATCTCATGGTCAAGTAAATTTGTTAGAATCTTGTGAAGCCACATTGCTTCACACACTCACTTCTTTATAATCTGCCTCTGTGGTACTCAAGGCCACAAAGTTTTGTTTCTTGCTGCATTAGGAAACCATGTCAAATTTCACAGTAAGACAACAACTAGATGTGCTCTTCTGATCCACTATACTCTATGCTCAATTTGTATTGGCATATCTTGCAAACTCAAGTTTACACTGGAGGCATATCTCAGGACATAACCAACTGTGCCTTGTATATATCTCAATACATGCTTTACTACTATCCAGTGAACCTATCTTTCTTGACTCACAGATTGACTAATCACATTCACTGCATAGCATGAATCGGGCTTGGTGTTAACTAGATAGATCAATGATCCAATCAGTTGTGGATCAATCTCGTATGAATCATCGTCACTTATTTTCTTCTTTAAATCCATCATGGTGGATTTTCATTCTATCATATTTAACTTTAATATTCCCACTATATGTTTTCTTTGATTTAGAAAATCTCATTGGTCCTTTGTCATACTTCTTGTCCCAAGAAGTGGTGCACCATACTCATACCCTTCTTCTCGAAATTTGAAGTCAAAGCTTATTTGTATCCAACAAAAAGGCTTTATGAATAAGTCATCAAAAATCAAGCTCTCGTCATCAACACTGTAATAATATAGGTTTGGATCAACAACACTCTTGCTAAAACTCAAACTCATCAAGAATCCATCCATCTGATATAGTTTCCAACTCATGGATGGTAGTACGGACGAAAGTGTATCGGGCTTACTGGATCAAGTGTCTCATCATAGACAACTCCCTCTATTTGTGAGAAACCTTTGACTATAGATCTTGCTTTGTATTTCTCGACACTTCTATCAGCTGCATGCTTGATCTTATAGATCCACTTGGAAGTCATCACATACTTCTCTTCTGGTCTCTGAACAATATCTTATACATATTTCTTTTAAGACATACTGGTATTCTTCTGTTATGGAATCTTGCCATACCCGTTCTCCTGTTACTTCTCTAAGACAAGGTGGCTCAACATCAATGAAGTGGCTCATGACTGAAGGATAGCTCGAGAATATCTTTTTCTTTCTTGGGATGTGCCTTAAGAGGCTTGTATGTTTCTCTACCTCTTTGCAAAGTGAGTCTAGGTAGGCCTTTTACACCCTACTGTAGTATCTCTGAATATATCAACTGGAACAACTGGATTAATTGGAATAAGGTATGTCTCCCTCTGAACTACTGAAGGGGGAGAAAGTATTTGTTTTACTATCAATCTCCATTTGATATTATCTGGATCTTTGAAGGGATATCTCTTCTTCAAGGACAATGTTTCTTCTTGTTATTTTATAATGAACAAATTAAATATAGTTTGGACTCCCGTACTAGGGATAATGGTCCAATTCTTTGAGATCTTCTGTACTAGGAATAATATCCTTCATTTATTTGAAAAATGCAATCAACTATAAAATTAGAGATCAAATGATTTACCTAGTTTTGTAATCATGTCCTTTTAGAGGAAGTACTTCTCCTCTCTCTTCTCTTCACTCCTTTGAGGTGGATCTAGATCAATGTAAACGGTGGAAGCATATTGTCTTCCTTTCTTCCTGGTTGGATAGTTTCTTGCAATGTGTCCATACTTGTCACATTTGAAGCACTGAATTTCTAATGCATCTCTTCTTTGATAACCTGGATTGGATGAGGAATTTTCACCTTTAAATGTTTACCTGAAAGTTCTTTTGAATTTTCCTTCCTTCCTTGTATGAAGTCCAAGAGCATTATTTTCTTCTGAAGAATCTATTAGCGCTCTGTGATTTGCCCAAGGCTGAGGAGGTAGTCACAGAGGCAACATCAAAACCACTTCGAGTCTTGGATCTAGACTTCCAAGACTCAGAGAGGGATCTCTCTGTCTGATATAACTTTGTTGGAAGAGGATATTAGGCTAGCTATGCAAAATAAGATAAGTTTCTGAGTTGGGTAGGTGCAACGAAGAGGAACCATGGGCAATGGAGTCACAATCTGAGATTTAATAAAAAAAAACAAATCCTATAGACAACCTTACAGGGAAAGGTAGGAAAATCACTGGATTCTTCGTAAGCTTGGGGTATGGCAGAGGGTTAAAATTTTTAAGAGGTCAAGTTAAAGACAAAGCAGTAAAGAATTTTGCATTTAACTTTTAGTGGAAAACATTGACATTGCTTTAAACTAGGAACATGGTGTTTTTACACAAATCTTGATCTTAAATCTCTTTGAAACAATGGAGAAGAAAAAAATATATGATAACAGAGGAAAACAAAATCACAATGAGAAAAACTTCACCAATTAATTTGACACAAGAATCCTGTAACTGCTGCGACCGTATTATTTGAATTGATGAAAAATACAACTGGCTCTGTGAGCTTTGATACAAGATTTAAATCATGGTCCCTGATTGATAAACCCTTTTACATTAAAAATAATCTCTATAAATAGGAGAGATCTCCCCATAAGTTTCAGAATTTGGATTCAACTGCCTTGACCAAAAATAGCCACGAATCCCCCAAAATCTGGAACTGCCTGCCATGAAAGACGGGCCTAATTTCTGCAAAAAAGGGGTCCAAACAGACATCTGTTTCTCTTCAATGATGACACCTGGGAAAAAAATGAAGGAGGTTATGGTATATGGGCATGTACTGGACAAAAATCTCCTTCATTTTCACCAAATTCGCCTCCAGCTGGCCGTAACATCTCCTGCAAGATCGAGACTGTAACAAAAAAACCAAAAATCCGAAAAACGAGGCTGAAAGACAGCTTCTATTCTCCCTGCTCATGGTACCTGTGCAAAAAATGAGAGAGGTTTTTGTTCTTCAGCCCGTTTTGAGAAAAAACCGCTCTCAGATTTTGAAAATCCATCTTCATTTTCCCAGAATCTGTTTTGAAAGAAGACATACTGAAATAGGCAAAAATGGCGAAAAATGAGGAAAGTGTTTTTTTTTTGGGATGGGTGGTATTCTGGACCCCCCCTGAGGTGGTAAGCGTTTTTTTTTTTTTTTTTGGGGGGGTTCCACTGGAATTTGGGGGAGACACCTGTCTGGGGGGTGGTTTTTAGAAACTACCATTCCGGACCCCCCCCTCTCATTAAGTTTCGGATAGTGAGGGGGGGACTTGAATTTTTAATGATCGTTGATTTGATTTTTGTAGTTTGTGATTTGATGTATGCGGGAGTTGGGGGTGGGTAGACTTAGGATAGTGTAAGTTTTGTTTTAATTTTTGTTTTTGTTTTTTTAATATATTTTATGTTTTGTTTACGTTTTGTTTTATGTTTTCATTTTAATATTTGTTTTATTATGTTTTTTATATATGTTTTATTATATGTTTGTTTAATATAATTTGTATTATATTTTAATTTGTTTTATCACTTTTATATATATTTTATTTTGTTTATTAGTTTTTCTTTTTATATGTTTATTTAATCTAAAAAAATAACCTAATTACTAACCTAACTATATTATTAATCATTAATTAATTAATTAATTAATGATTAATTAATTAATTAATTAATGATTAATTAATTATTAATTAACGAATTAATTATTAACTAATCCAACCTATTAAACTAACTATATTATTAATTAGTCTAACATAACTAACTAATATAATCATTTGTTTATTATCCTAAGTGGGTTTATTCGTGGACGGGTGATGGGCAAGATGTGGCTCAGGGACGAAAAGACAAGGGAATGAGTGATGCATAGGTGGATGAAGAATGCATAAAAGGTGATGGAGGATCGGGATGGATGACACGTTGGGATAGGGCCCGCCAAAGAAAAATGCCTCATTCCGGACCCCCCCCC